>JWIW01000032.1:0-40070 GCA_000966855.1 Fusarium sp. JS1030
TATGTGCAAAAATAGCTGCTAGTCACACATGCACTGTAGTTGTGTAGAATAGGACGATGGTTCCAAGAAGAGAAGCTAGTTCAACCGTAGATGCACGCGTTTCGTAGGAACTAGAGCATCCTAGTTCATCAGCTTGAGAAAACTGGTTTCGTGGGCTGACTTGCCTTAGGGCACGAGGTCGATGGCTAGGTATCTTGATTTGATTCTTAGAGTCTACCCAAACGCTAAGTCTCAAACTCAAGCACAGTTTGCTTGCCATGGATTTTACTCTTGCTTGATATTCCCTCCAACCGTCATAGCCTGCTGCTGCCTCCTCTGGGCGCGCTCGTCACGTTCCTTTCGCTCGCTATCCGACTTCTCTGTCAGCGATGCACTTGCTGCTTCCAGAATATCCTTCCACTGCTTCTTCCCAACCACAGCGGTAGGCACGGTTGTTGCAAAACAGCCTGTCGACTCGATCTGCTGCGTGGGACGGGGTTCGAGTTGATGGCTGTGTCTTCCGACGGTTGCACCCTACACGTATCGCATCATCCGACTCGCTTCGCCCCGTGGCTGCATGTACATCGACTCTTGACGCAGCTGGAATGCTGTCGCCGAGTCGAGCTTCATGTCCAGCGCCCCGTTGATCACCGAAGCAGGCTTGGGGGTGACGCACGGTGCCTCATCCTCGATACCATCATCAACCCAAGAAAAGTCGCTACCGGGTAGCAATACGCCATCAACGCGCGGACCGGTTCGTCGCTGTATTTCCACCTGGATGCGTCCACAGTGTCCCAGTGGCAACTCTTCTTTCTTGGCTGCCATTGCGTCTGTCAGGCTTTCTGCGGAGGTAGGTAATACGGATAGTGTCCTTCTCGGAGTGTCCTTGTTTTGCGTGGATCGCAAGAGGCGGAAGTGAGTTTGTGGAAGATGATGAGCTATCTCTAGCAGCGATCGATGAGATGTCTGGGGAAGAAGAGGTTAGCGATGAACTCTTACGCGAGTAATGATGATGAGAGTGGTGTCACAGTTTGACCCGTCGATACGGGCAGGCAGAACGTAGGACATAGGTCGCAAGAGAAGTTTGCAGGGAAATGGAAGGAAAAGGAAAGGAAGTTCCATATTAGGGTGTGGGGGCAACATATGGATTATTGATAATGATGCTCTTGAGCCTCTACAGCTGCCTGCCTGCTGCATCAGCTGGCCGCAGCTTTTGGATCATTCACCGCGCGACATATGAATCCTGAATCTGTACGCCTTAGCCCTGGAGATCTAATCGCTTTAAATCTCTTCTTTTAACAACTTCAGCCATCGGCATGTCAATCGTCTTTGCTCCTTGATCGTCTACCTTTCGTTGTCACCTCTGTTCGCCACGGTGCCGGACTAAGCCCTTCCATCACGAACCATCGAGCCAAGGGGCGCAGTCGATCCTGACATACTTCTTCTGCCATCGCTTATGCAGACCTCATTCACTCGCGACTCGCGGCTGAGGCATATCTCTCAGCAACCTCCCCAAAACCTCCCAGATATCCGCAATGTCGCTCAACCTCACCTCTCTACCGACGATTTTGCCGACCCTGGATGCCTAGGAGAGGAACTAACACATGTCTTTTTCAACCGGGACACGCCCTCCCATCTCCCACGATTGCAACTCGTGAGTCGCCCTCCTTTGAGAACCCATCTCTTGGATCAATTTGGCTAATCCTCTGTGTCAATCGTCCACCCTTCAGTATCGTGAGACGTTGAGAGTTCTGTTCGTCGGTGGAACCGCCCTCGACCGCAAAGCCGACCCCCTGTACGTCAAAGTAGCCATTGGACCTCCGAACGCTTCTACGGAACAGGCCAGGGCATGCCTCCGCCGTCTCTTAGAGGGCGCCGCGCAAGATGCAACGAAGCTGGAATCTGCGCTGCGTCTGCTGCCACGGCTCACGCCCCTGCCGGTCTACACATTGGCTGATTGGGCCTCGTGGAACGGCTGGTTCTTCTTTGCATTTCTCTTCCACGACCACAGCCTTTTGGCCTTTTTCGTCGCCTCATGCGGGCAGCGGAACAAGATCGCGTGCCAGTCGTGCTCCGCCAGATACGCAAGTGATGTCAACTTGGACCATAAGCACGTCCTGGTTCCATTTCCAGAGTGTGTCAGCATCCTCGGCTTCATGGATAACCGCTGCTGCAACTGTATCTATGAGCGTCCAAGCCTGTCATGCGAGTGGATTGGACTAGGTGGTTACATGTCCTCTGGCGAGCGTGAGGGGCCGCGGGATCTCTCTCCCGCAGGTTGTGCTTAGGAATCTGCCGTTCGGGAGTGCAGAGGTCATTACCATAGCCCTGCTTTCAGTGACGAGACGAGTCCAGAGCTAGTTTCAATCCCATGGCCTGCGCCCGAGGAGCAGCTGTTGGAGGGCGGCTTTGGTATTTGACGGGAATATGGGAGGTTAGATGGATTCGGCAGAGAGGTCGGCTGTGAGTGTGTCTTAGACCCTGTGTCCGGCCATCGTCGCAGGGCTCCCCTGGTGTCGCGCTAATTCCTGGTGAGCAGGGATCTGCAACCATGTGGCCTAGTTACGTTAGTCTATTATGGAGATCATGAAAACCCACCGTCCCTCATTTACCAGCTACCTAATCTGTAAAGATCTGGCTGCTTCATTGGTTGTTGGACTCGGGGCGGCGGGAGGCTGGGCGCACAGACGTTCGGGAGGCATGACTTCCCTCAGCAGTGCATGATGTGTTACATAGCGTTGGGCCGAGTCAAAATGCCATTTTACTTATCAGAGTGTTCCATTGCGATTGTGTTGGGAGAAACAGAGGCCAAATTTAACCAGCAGAAAGAACATCGACAAAGGTGTCAAACGAATCAAATTGTGTGGCCCCCACAGTCGCAGCTCAATATGCGTGCTGCTCCATAGCTGATGATGACCAGGTCGTCTGGTTGCGCGTGTGTTTGGGCATTGATGTTTCTGGCTGCTTTCGAGAGGCAGAGCGGATGGAGAACAGTCTTCTGACAAGCACCTCATGGACGAGCGCACCCGAAGAGAAGACCAAGACGACGACTGTGAATCACGGTAGGGCTTCTAGAGGTACGATAAGGACCGCGATCCTCCCTTTGGCGTTCTCCGTTCTCTGCTTTCACTTTGCTTGTGGCCACCTACGACTCACACCTTGGCGCCTTATGTGCTGCTTGCCTCTTGACGAGGTCATCCGCGACGAGACTCGAACCATACATTGATTGCCATGCGTACAAGGACCACACTCCCACAGATGACTTATTTGCGGGTAGTCTCAAGCCTCATGATGTGACGAGTGTGGCCGACGGTAGCGACATATGATGCCCTGGTGCGTCAATTGACAGCCGATGGATCGAGGTCCTGCCCTTGTCGTTTGCGACTCGCGCTCACTCAAAGCCGCCAAACTTCATAACTGCATCTAAATTTGAGGTAAGTAATGGCCAGCTCCTTCTTTGCACCTGATGCCGGTCATTCCCGTTTGCCTGGCTATAGCGGCGGGGGAAAGAACGATACTGGTGGTCCGGTAGTCTAGTGGCCACCTGCCATCACCATGAACCATCCCCAAGCAGACGGATGGACTCGATTGCCAGGCTCACCCTTTTCCTCTCACTCTGGTATTGCTACAAGCACCTTGACCGATATCAATATTGGTTCAGATACTTTGACTTTCGCACCTCTCTACCCATGCCTGCATCTTGTTTCTGCCCAGAAGCTTATTTGGCATTGTATACCTGCACACTGGTCGTCAAAGTTTGTCTTTACTTCTAGTTGTCGCAGTTAACTCACTGACAGGGTATTTAGATGTCCGGCACGTCTGTTCATCCACCTCCTGACCCATTCCACTTTCAGTCTCCCGCGCCCGTCAACTCCCAACCACGAGATTACCGTCGAACGAGGAGCTTATCGACAAACAGTAGCGCTCGGATCTTTAGAAGAATATCCGATCCTTTACGCAGGAGCACGTCTGATTTACCCCTGACGAACATGGCACGTATACCCAGTTTCGAAGAGCAAAACAACTACTACGATGGACTGCCAAGCCATCCACGTCTGCTGGCTCGTTCTAGCGCTAAGGCCTGGTCAAGACCGCGATCATCGGACTCTGGATACCCATTCGAGAAAAAGCGACTTGACCACGTTGGGCGCCACCTCGTTGTCGAGGCATGGAATAGCTCGGATGATCCTGGATCTCTTAGACATCTGGTCTTAGAGACCCTGCATGAACTGGACTGGACTGCCGTTGATATCCTGAGAGTCGGGTATCCAGACGCGGACGGCGTTCTGCCTGTTGTACTCATGATCTCTGTTCGCCCAGGCAAAGTCGATCTCGAACAAGCTGCCAGGACTGTCAACCAGTGCAAACAGGTACTTGACCAGTTCGACCTCTGCGACATGGAATGTGAGATGAGGGACTCCACGGTCATCCCCCTGAATACAACAAACACCGTATCTACCTCGCCACCCAAGTTCGCCAAGTCGCCAATTGGCCGCAGCTGGTTCGAAAACGATCTGCAAATGTCGGATCGCATCGGCACTTGCATTGCATCATACGACAGTCCTTCCCTTGAGGGGACCAAGTGTCTGTACCTCGCTGTCAGCAGCGGCAACGCGCCTCGACGTACCATTGTTGCCCTGACCTGCCGGCATGTCGTGTTCCGTGACTCTGAGGATTCCGGCGAGGAGTATCACCTCAACGACCAATCACCAAAAAAGCAGATCATACAGCCTGGTGCCACAACCTTTACAAAGCTTCAAAGAAAGGTTGGTAGGTATTTAGGTTCCAATCGTGACGAAATCCGAAAACTCCAGCAGAGGGCTGCGCTACTCGCTATGATACAGGAAACCGATCCACGGGTAGAACAGAAGCTAGGTGAACTAGAGCGCCACCGTCAAATTGCCCAGACCACCTTCGACAGATTCAACTCGATAGATACGTTGCCGTCGAGAGTTTTTGGGCATGTCCTTTATGCGCGAGCATACGGCATCCGGCAATCTAGATGGAGGAGCGACTGGGCGCTTATCGAGATCCACCAAACCAAACACGAGCAGGCCGCCGGATCGCTGGCAAACAAATCGGTCATGAGCAATTTGGGTGATAGCACCAGAGAGCTCACCTTTTCTATGGCCCCGGGCGTAGACAATGATCTTTTCGACATGGGGAACGAATTGGAGCTCCGTGGGTTGATACAAGAGTCAGAAATGACGTCGCCGACGACCGCAAATCTTGATGGGAATCCTGCCATTATCGTTGCGAAGCGAGGGCGGACGTCGGGACTCACAATAGGCTGCGCAAATGAGGTCATGTCTGTCATCAGGGTCATAGATGGGGAGGTAGATTACGTCTCGGAGGAGTGGTGCATTACTCATATTAATGGGTATAGTAACTTTTCGGAACCCGGGGACTCGGGTGCGTGTGTATTTGGCCTGGATGGCCGCATCGGGGGTATGATAACGTCGGGGAACGGCAACCGGGTACCAGACATCACTTATGCCACCCCAATGGAGTGGTTGCTGGAGGATATCAAAGCAAGCGGATTCACAGCCACTGTCTTGTGATTGGCTTTGACATTAGTGTCTTGAGGGGGAATGGGAAGCTATGTCTCGATTAAATGCTTCTCGAACAGCCGTGGTGCGCTAGACGATGTTGCGCAACACCAGGAGGGATTACCGTGTTCAAGTAGCAGCTAGCCAGTTAGACACAGTCAGTACCACGAAGAAAGATATGCATTAGTTTCCAATTAGCTACATGCCTGTAGTGGCCTCAACCCAGTAACTAGTTGCACGGATTAGTAGCAATATAGTGCAGTAACTGAGCACCTGGTTAATCCACCAGGTTATGTCGTGAGAAGTACAGCATCAAATTACGGCGAGATAAAGGCCGTGCAGAAGTAGCATTGCTTAAGTTCGCGACATACAAGACGAAGTCTCATACATCCGTCATACCACTGACTCCATCCAGTGCCAAGTCATGAGAGCCTTATACAGGTCACTCTAGCCACTCTCTGCCACATCTACAATCCTCTTCAAATCCTCCAAGTTATATATGCCATAGGGCAGGACAGTCACCCACCCCCTGCCGTCACCAAGGAACTGTGTAGAGGCGTCGGCTGCAGGCCGGAGCCCGAGGTCCCTTCGTAGGTCAACAACCATCTCCCTCCCCCCGTCTCTGTCAACGGGCCACTGCTCGATCACCATCCGTGCTTGCATGTCTATGAGGGGCTGCTGCGTAGCCCCTAACTGACAGATTGGTATCGCCTGGTCCACAACACCGGTACTGTTGACGTCGACTCTCTGTGTGGGACCTGTTGGCTGGATGTCTTCCATCTCATTGCCGTTGACCGCGTGGGCTTGCGTGATAGTGTCGTTGAGCGAAAGGTCCGAAACGATGTCGCTCACGTCGCTCCCCTCCTTAGCACTGCTCATGGAAGCCTCTCGGCCGAGGCATATCGCGGCAGGGGAAGGGGCGGGTGTGGACACGAGCGAAATGCATTCCCCAGCCGCGGCGGCGGCGATCGCTTCGGCCCGACCTAGAGCCCGAATGTCAGCCTCTTCGTCGACACGCCGAACCCTTGAGCCATCCACCACCCATCCCCGTGTCCTGTAATTTGCCGTCACTTCAATCGGAACCTTTACCAACGGCTCTGGTCGTCTGCACCCGGCGTCAACGCTGGGTTGGCTCTACCGCGCGTGGCCAAGGTCGGCCAGCGCCTCCCGATCGTTTTGCGCCTCTGGAACTTTTATCAACCTGCTCCTGGCCCAGCCGTCTACCAGCACGGCGCCGTGGTGCTTGATATAGTGTCTCCCCCCTCGTTGTGTCCATCTAGCTCTTAGCAGACCGTTTGGGGTTGTGTTTGGTACGGCATTGGCGTCTGGGTGCGGTGGTAGCCACCAAGGTAGGATGGCTCCGGATCTGATGCCCATCGGCCTTACGGTGCGCTTTCCCCCGGTCATCCAGACTCGACAGTCCCAGAGACCTATCTCTTCCATGGTCCACAGCCGCCAGCTTCCCTTGATCTTGGCCAGTTGCGCATCGTATGCCTCTTCCCCCTCCTCCCACGTCCATGGCTCCGGAAGCCAGTCGCACAGACGGAGCTCCGGTGCGCAGAACGGCTCCTGAAGACCACGCAGCCTCCTGACCAGCATGATTTCGCAGATCTGGTTGTAGCGGAGGCCAACATGCCCCCGAAGGGTTTGACGGACGATCTCGAGGCAGAGCAGACCGCATTCCCAGTCTTGAAGCTGCCTCGATACCGGTATAGCACTGAAGGCAAAGTTATACGGCTGACTGTTGTATGAGAGGATAACCTGCATCATGCGCAATGCATGTCGTAGCCGTGCCTCGTACCTGTCAATCTCAACAAGTTGTGTGTCCCAAAGCAACATGTGCGCAAGATGACGGTCGAATATGCCGATGGTCCAGTGGGCAGAGTTTGTTGCGTTGTGGTTGAACGGGATGACGACGAATCGCTTGCCGAACCAAGCTCGCTGGAGCGCTTCATTGGTCGGGAAGCCGAGGCGGGAGCTGGCGTGCAAGGCGGTCTCTGAGATGCTGGGAAGGTTCACACCCGCGCGGAAGAGGCCGTGATGGCCTGGCTGGCCATCACCGGGGTTTGCTCTGTAGCCTCCACATGGCACATCCACCGGCCGAGCAGTGACAACAACCGCATCCTCTAAGCCCCGCGTAGCCATCTGCAGCCCGGCCACCAGTGCCGGTCCCGTAAGTTGCTGTCCGAGCATGACTTGGTCCATGAGACGGCTTGCGTCGAACACGTGGTCCTACCACGTGGTCAACCCGACCTGCCTGTTGTTTTCAAAGGGGCCGGGGGGTGCGGCACCGATACCCTCCAGATGCTTCCTGCGCTGCCGGGCTGTTCTCATCCCTGAGGTCATCGCTGAAGTGGCTCCAGTCCAGCCGTGGGACCGAATCGGCTGGCTGTAGAGGAAAGAGCTGCTGCGTCGTTGCCCTCGCCCTGGGCTCGTCCGGGTGTGTGAAGGGATGACGTCCCCCCAGTTGCGTGATTGTGCCGTGGATAAGCGGAGGCATGCATTGGCCGGGCATGTAGTACCACGCCGTGCTCGTGTCACTCGGCTGTAGAAGTCGTCGCTGAGGCTGCTGGTTCTCCATGGTAGTTTGCCATGTGCCTGGTGAATTTGACGGAGAGGGGGGTAGAGGTTCAAGGGAGAAGGGGGTGTAACGTCTTGTCCCCAAGCAGGTGGCCGGGAAGACTTCGTCGGCCTTGAAAGAAAGCAAGCAGTGGGGTCGGGATCGATCAGGGCTCGTGGACAATACCTGTGACGAATGTCAGCCTTGGGCAACGGCGAGGGCGACGGCGAGAGCGAGTCTCACCTGCCATGTGCCTACGCAATCAGGACGCGGCGAGATACTAGCGATAAGGAGAGAGTGCCAGACGGAGTGGACTGTGATGAAGAGAGGCGGAGATCGAACAGCGGACGCATCTGAATGGGCAAGACAGAGAAGGGCCAGGCTGGCAAGGGACAAGAGTTGTCGCAGCGTTCGTTATGGGTAGTGGTGGTAGGGCCTGACGGAAAATGAATGACCTGCGAAGAGAGCGGCAAAGGCGATGATAATGATGATGGTATCGCTCTGCCTTGGCGCCGCACAATGCAGGCTGCGGATGGTGGGGAAGAGGTGGATAGGTAGGTAAGCAGCAAGAAAGGAAAGAAAAGGGCGAGCAAGCAAATAATCAACAAACACATCAGCAGCAAAACACCAACAGCAATTGCAGCCTGCCTGCGGCGAAGGCTTCTTTCACCTGGTGGTGATTCACCACTGCCCATCACCACACAATTCCAACGGTCACCGCACCAGCAAAGAGCTACGATCGGCTCACTTGAAGGCTTTCTACCTCTATACACACCGAAACTCGATACCGGCCACCTGCGTGTGGTTTTCGTTGTGCATGCACCCATTTCTAGGCCCTCCGACGATGCCAGCCGCATCGTTTTCAACCTCTCATCGCTGCTATTCGCCAAAGCTTGCCGTCGCTGGGCAATCGCTCCTTGTCACCTCATAGCCTCCGCGGCCCTCTTCTTATCTTCAAGCACCGGCTCGAGCGCAGCCACTCGCCTCGCAGGGCTCAAACGGGCGTTTTTGGCCTCCTACTCTGCCGGCACACTACAAAGCAACAGCAGCATACCTACTTCTGGCCTCTGGAGACTAGATCAAGGCAAGACGACTCCCTATTGCAACCTGCTGGCCTGGTGTCTTGGCCTCATCTCTCGCGCTCCTCTGACGTAGGGACCTCAAGCTGACGTTGCCTGCTCGCAGTTAGGGGCCACTAAATCGACCCTCACTTCCAAGCCGTCGGGCCCAAGCCCAGAGAACATCCATACAACAGATAGTCTCCGCATTTCAACATGAATTCCGTCAACTCACTCTCGCCTTCTCCCTCTGCTGCGACAAGGGGCACCGATGATGCCGCGTCAAAAGACCTTCCCTCAAAGCTCCTAGCCATCTCGCAGCGCCAGCCTTCTGCGCTTCCCAACCTACTGCCCGCGGCGTATGCGACCGTCTCAGCCCAAGATTTCGCCGATAAAGGTTGGCCTGGCGAGCTAGGCGATGCTCGCTGCCTTCCAGCCGCAAGGTTCACGGATGGAGATTTGCATACCTTTCACGACGCCTTTGCCCTCTGGGTCTGTCATGGCCTGGCCCTTGACCGTACTGGCCACTCACTGTACTTTGAGCTCGCTCTGCGTGAGGACACAGCTCTGGATGGTAACCGCTAGGAAGGTGCCAGACGGGGCATATTCCTCCAGAGGTTCTTCAAGGCGGCATGCATGCCGGAGGATAAGGGCTAGGCGGCATTCACGGCGAACATGGAAAACAAGGCTCACGTCCCCGTGTCGCCTATCTATGTCTTCTCGGAGGTGTCTCACCCTCGAGGGACGCTACCCCACACCATGGTGACCAAAGGCTCTGGTCGTGTGGCCCTGGCCATCATGCTCTGGGGTATCCAGGCGCCCATGATGTGCGACCATTGCGCGATCCAGTTCTTCCACTACCCATCGACGAGCGGCGAGCACGGACTCTTCCCCTTCCACGCGTGCCGCGTCCTCCCCGGTATGGCCGGGGGGTTTTGTGCCAATTGTGTAATCAACGAGCGCCGTCACTGCCTCCACAAATTTCTCCAAGGCTACCTGCTACCGGACCCGACCGGTAGCTTGCCTCCTGAGGTCCACCTTGCCGGCCGAGATAGGGGCAAGGTCACGGCGGCACGGCTGGGGTCAGCAACGGGGTGCCCGGTGGGACGGCTCAACCACCTCACTGCTCCTCGTATCACCTGGAAGCTAACCTCTCCGTACGTATCGGGAAAGGAGAGGCAGGCCGCCATCTGCGAGGCAAAGGAGCATATCCGTGCCATTACGACCAAGGCTGAAGATACACTGTGAATAGAAGGCAAGCAAGCAGGCATCTCATAAACTCGCTCTATAGTTTGGAACTTTGTCATTTCTTTTCTATTGTAGAGACGGGAAATTGTGTTGCTGATCATTAACATATTGACTAGCTGGAGTCTGCCTCCTGCGTAACCCTTCTCGCTATGCTTGGAATACTAGAAAGATCTGGGTTGTCATTCCGTCGCATGGTGGGCCGGTGAGCGTGCAGATGCAGTAAAAGGAGACATAATAGGGGAGAAAGGGGTTGTGGTTTGGGTATTGTGTGTTCTCTCCCTTGTGTTCTTTTAGTTGTTGTGTCAGATACGTGAGCTTCTCTTGCTAATGAATCTAGAAACGCCTTGGATCCGTGTCGCTGGCAGGCAACCGTCTTCTTCGCTGCACACCTACCTACTTCTCGGCCGCGCAGGAGGGACATTGCTAGATCATGCCACGAACGTCATGGGAGGCGGGCGTGTCTATAGGCCGGCTTTCTGTACCTCTCGTTGACGGCTTCCGTCTTCCTGAAAGACCGTACATCAGCAGGCGCGGCTGAGTACTTATGGAATACCTCCCTGCCTTCAACTCCTCAATTGCTCGTCTGATGATCATCAAGTATACAGTTTCGTATATCTACTGCATCAATAACTCACATCCCGCTTGAACCTCTTGGGCAACCTCTGCAGCGACATCTGCACTGCTGAACTTTCTGTCGTCTTGTCTGACAACACACGGCAAGTTCTCGTAAGTCATCTCCGTGCTTAAGGTTGAAGGATGCTCATAGCCTCACGCTATCAGGTCCACGACGGTATTTAAGCAACATGCGGCCGCATACTCCGATCGTGCCCTCTCTATCCTCGCTTGCTCGTAGTCAAATCCCACCGGCTCCCTCGATTTCCAAACGTTGGACTGCGCTGCTGTCTAGGCGCCCATCTGACAATTGTCCGACTGCCAAGAATTACGCTCATCTGAGAAGCCAGAGCTCGCCATCTGATACTAATCATTTCGCCATGGCTAGCGTAGATATTTTCGACGGTCGAACTGCCCCCACCGCCGAGGAACGGGAGCAGTACTACTATGGTCTTCCAAGCCAACCAAAACTAGTTGCCCGCTCCAGTACAGAGGCTTGGTCCATTCAATACGATGGCCATGCCATTGGGAAAACCTTCAGCCCTGTTGGACGGCATGCCATCGCCAAGCTCTGGAACGACTCTACGACCCCCCTCCGGCGAGCAATCATCCAAGCTATTGACGGAATTGACTGGAGCACAATCGACGTCCTCCGCATCGGATACGAACGCACGAACGGATTTACCCATGAAGAGTTTACACACCCAGTGACTCTCCTGATCTCGGTTCAGGAGGGCTCGACAACTTGGGCACAAGGGCTCCTTGTGGCGATACGGTGTCATGAGATCCTGGGGCTTCATGGTATACCGGACGTGCACTGCGAAATAAGAGAATCACACTTCTCTCGTGGCAATTCCTCCACAGGAGAAGCGCCAGTTCCTGCACCGACATTTGTTGGCGGACAGATTGACCCCCCGATAAAGACCAGAGCACTCTGGTCGGAGTATCTGGGCTTGAGTATTGCTGCATCCAACAGCCCAACACGAGAAGGTACTAAGTGCCTGTACCTCCGCCTCAAGGATTCGGGCAAGATCGTTGCGCTTACATGCCGGCACGTTGTGTTTGAAGAGTCCAAGATCGAGCCAGAGTTCAGATACGATGGCACACAACAAAGATGGACCGTCATGCAGCCCGGAAGCCGCACTCTCGCCAAGCACAGCAAGATAATTTCGTCAAGACTCGGGCGTATCGACAACGCAATCGAGGAAATCGAGTCATACCAAAAGTTATCAGAGAACGACAGACGCCGGATGATCCAGGTACAACGAGATTCTCTGCCGGTGCTCATGCGCGCAGAAAGAGACATAGGCGAACTAGATGATCCTGCGAAACGCATCTTCGGTCACGTCATTTACGCACCGGCACTCAGTATAGGCAAAACCGACACCCAAGGCGACCGACTGAGAGACTGGGCGCTCATCGAGCTCCACCCCGACAAGTATGCCACACCCCTCGCTAACCTATGCAACCAGGTTTTCGTTGGCCCTGATGACGATTTTCGCGACCGCGTAGAAGAAGAGCGTCTCGCCGAGGGGTTTACAAATGGACCAGAGCCGCTGTTCGACGTGAGCTCGAGAACTATTTTTCTGCGAGAGATGATTCCCGAAACAGAGATGCGCAAACCCTCGGAAGAAGCTCGGTCCTTGGGCGATGATCGAGCCATTCTAGTGGGTAAGCATGGCTGCTCGACAGGCCTTACTATAGGCCTCGCGACTGGCGTCGTGTCGCTTGTCCGCCAGCCAATAGACGGCATCTTGTTCCAGTCCGAGGAGTGGTGCATAATTAGCCATAAACGAGACAGAGAGGACTGCAGAATAAACTTTTCGTCGAAAGGTGATTCTGGGTGCTGCGTGTGGGAGCTCAGCGGCCGCATCGGAGGTATGTTAACAGGGGGCAACTCGAGTGGGAGCAATGGGGCCTTTGATATCTCATACGTGACCCCAATGGAGTGGCTTCTCAAAGACATTAGGGCGCACGGTTTTGACGTCGAGCTGGTTTGATACACAACCAGTGGCCGGCCAGCAGTTCGACCATGATTTAACCCATTTGGCCGGCCTGAGTGTACATCAAGAAACTTATCACATCGGTGTCGAGAGCAGCTTTCGGCGTGACCGACAGACTGACGATGCCGATTCGGTAGGTAGAAGAAATCAACACTGGGCTTGATAGTCCCAGTCCAACTCATTTTGAATTCACCCTTTTCCTCAAATACGCACCGCTTTTTGAAAGTCATGTTTGGCTTTGGCCTTATCAAGCGGCGCGCAGCTGCCCACCATGTCACCTAGGGTTGGTCTTTTCTAAATCGCCACACCAGGCCTCCGTATTGCTCCATGTGCGCAAACACCAACCAGTTGGCTTTTACCCGAGTGCAAACAGTCACCTTTAACATGACCCTCAGCTCATTCACACTTGGATGAGCCGTTGCCTGCTCTTCAAACACAGCACAGCCTACCACTGTTGCTCGCTTGCCAGTGCCCGCCAGCCGCCGCCGGCTGCATTCACCTTTCTACCAAGGCTGTCATAAACACAAACTCACCCACCAAGGTGGTTGGCTAGGCCTTCAGCTTCCTTCTCTTGCATCCTCAACATCACCGAAAGCGTCATCTTCATGGCCGCGCGCTTTGCCCTCTCGGTAGGTTCTATCCCTGCGCTTTGCCATTTCATCGTTAGATGCATCGTTGCGACCGATCGCCCCCTCCATTCCGCCACTTGTTTCTCTTCTCATCCCTGGACTCTGCAGCTAACTGTTATGGAGCCACAGTGGCCTGATCAAGATGGAAGACCCCAACGACGACAACGCTCGGAGCGGCTGAGGAGGAACATCCAACGCGCCAGGCCTCAGAGGCGGATCATGTATGGCATCTCTTCCCTTTCCCGCCGCCGATCGCATCCCCAGGGCCCGAGTTCTATCCCTGGCCTTTCCATGCTGTCGCTAACCTCAATCGTTCTCTAGTCTACCTCCTCCGCCTATGCCTGACGGACCTAGCTTCTATATGAAGATTTTTGAAACCGAGTTCTTTTTCCATGGATACCCCCCGAATCTGTCTGGCGATCAGGGCTTGACCAAGCGTCAACCACGCAAGAAGTTCAAGTACGGTCACTTCATACAAGTCGCAAAGAAGCTTTTGGATATGGATGCCACCGATGATACCCACTTCATATGCGTGGTTACACTGGGGCCCCGAGAGGCTGAGAATAGATGGTACCACTTCTGGGGGCCAGATGGCTGGGAACGTATGTTCTCAGAAGTGCGCAAGTGGGTCAGGCACGCAAAGGTCGAGGTTGGCGAGGACGGCGACGATTTTCCATCCACCGGATTCTGCTTCTTTGTGGATGAGTCACCCCAACATGAGGAATATGAGTTCAAGGTGCAGGTCTGCAGACCAGGTTATTCATGACACAGAGTCCCTTTAGCGTCCATAGTCACTGCGGAACCGGATGCGTCTATGGTCCCCTCGTCAAGCAGAGGCATTGGGTCATCCTTGGCATCCTGGTGGATAAATATGGCTCTTTTTCGTCCCTTGCTTCGGCTGGTTGTCTCGTTACTCGGTATGTGTGACTTGTCATTTCCCAGCAGTGTAGTGGGTCGATCCGAGCGCAGCATCCTGTCGGTCAATTCCCTAGCAATGGAAACTTTCAGATCTACCAGCCGCGATGGTTTGACAGCGTCGAATGATCGATACGGCCTATGATTCCGTATACGGGCCTCGAGGACTTCTGGAAAGAGAAGCGTATCGTAGCGGGCCCGACACTTACGTCTGACCGCTTCGATAGCTCGCCAGTTGCAGCCAGATAAAGGTGATTCTCCCAGTTACTTGCGAGTATGTGGTTCGTTGCTATTCCAAACAATTTCTGTGGTTGTCTGTGCACATGTCTGAGTATGCTGATGGCCTTCCGTCGTATGATGTGCATTAGTGCCCGCAGAGCCTCAAACCCAAGATCGACTGCTCGGCCACTTCGGTGCTCTCCATAGGGATGACAAAAGATGATAGTGGAAAGTAAAAAGAAGGGATATAATGCAGACTTTACAATGGATATCACATTTCGAAACTACTTAATAGTGAGGATACCTACCTAGATACCTATCTACCTAGGTACCCAGTAAAGGTTCTTGCCATACCCGGGCATGGATGGCACGATAACCTCTCTCCTTGCCAGATAACTTGGCAAGAGCTTTGGGTACCTGCATAAGTCCGCAGTTTCCACTTGCATATGTCTGTAACTAAACCCTAAGGCAACAAGGTTGGGCCTGGACTTCCCGAGTCAGCTGCGAAAGCGGCAACTCCATGCTTTCCCGTACGGTGGCCTTGTTCTAAGCAATACGCATCGTCATCGGATTTCCAATGTCTTCCTGTCGAGCGGGCTGTCAGACTGTTCTCCCTGTCCCCTATTTGTGTGCCGTCCGGGCTCGAAGCAGTATTCTTGCATCTGCGACGTTGAACCTTGTCCAAGCCGTGCAAGTGTACTGCCAGGTCGCCATAGCAAGCATATCAGGTGAGTCATCTCCTAATTAAGGCTGCGACATCGTGCAGCATGTAACTCAGTGTCTGATATAAGGTATTTAAACAGTCATGTTGCCCTGCGCTGCAGCTCTGCCGCTCGCATCCTACGACAGCCCCGGCCTACCAACCCTGAGAGACACAGCAATCCCGGTACCACCAAACCCTCAGTTATTCTATTGGCCTACCGACAAGTATTGTGGCTATCTGAGAAGCAAGAGTTCGCCAGCTGGGGTCCGCCGGTTCGTGATGGCCGACCCTGCTCTTCTTTCCGGCCAGGCTCCTCCCTCTCCCGAAGAGAGGGATGAGTACTACTACGGCCTCCCTAGCAAACCGAAACTCGTCGCTCGTTCAGGCGGAGGTATATGGCGGCGCCAGCAAGATCAGTTGCCCATCGGAAAAGTCTTCAGCCCAGTCGGATCCCATGCCATCGGTAAAGCATGGAATGACTCCACAAGTTCCCTCCGACGATTAGTCCTCGAAGCGCTTGAGGATGTTGACTGGAGTGTAATCGATATTCTACGTCTCGGGTACGAGCGGCAGAACCAGCTGACTGGGGAAGAATATAACCACCCTGTAACCCTCCTCATCTCCGTCCAGAAGGACTCCACAACGTGGGGTCAAGGCCTCTGGGTGGTAATGCGATGCCACGATATCCTCCGTTTTCACGACTTCCTCGATGTCCACTGCGAAATGAAGGAGTCACGCTTCTCTCGATGTATGTCTCCCGTAGCGGAAGAACGAGTAACGATCCCACGGCTCGTTAGCGGGCATATAAACCCACCAGTAAAGGTTCGAGGACAGTTGTCGGAGTACCTCGGTGTGAGTATTGCTGCTTTTGACGAGCCTGGACGAGAGGGTACCAAGTGCCTATACCTAGGTATTAAAGGTTCAAGCGATTCTGGCGATGCTGGCAAGTAGGATAAGATCGTGGCCCTGACATGCAGGCATGTCGTCTTCAAAGAGTACGCAATCGAGCCCGAGTTTATATACAGGCAAGATGATGTTCAATCTCAGCGGACTATCATTCAGCCGGGTGACGGTACTGTCGCCGAGCTGGAAAAAGATATCCGTGACGGCCTCAAGGGGATTGAAAACGTGGTCAAGATCATTCAGTCGTATAAGAACAAGACGGATGACGAAAAGCGTCGCCAGATCGAGATACACCAAGGCTCGATACCCGCCCTCAAGCTTGCGCAGCGAGATTTAGCTGCGCTCAAGGATCCGGCCACACGAATCTTCGGACACGTACTCTACGCACCCGAGTTCAGTGTTGGCATGACTGTTAGACATGGTACCCGGCTGAGGGATTGGGCTCTCATCGAGCTTCACACTGGAAAACACAACACCCCCCTGCATAAGCTCTCTAATGACGTCCTTGTTGGCGACGAGGCAGCGGCCAGATCCTGGGTAACAGCCGCAAGAGAGGTGGAAGGTCTGGCAGCGGAAGTCAGTGTGGCATTCGACCAAGATTCACACACTGCTTGGCTGGAGGGGACAATTCCCGAGGAAGAGATGAGGAAGCCGCAAGAGGAGTCCAGGTCGCTCGGCGATGAAGCCATCATGGTCGCCAAACATGGTCGATCATCTGGCTTCACAGTTGGACTCGCAACCAGAATCATGTCTCTCGTACGCGAGCCGATGGATGGAATCACCTTTATATCCGAAGAGTGGTGCATTGTTGGCCAAGGGCGAGGGAGTGATGGCCGAAGAAGAGCCTTCTCCGAAGAGGGGGATTCTGGGTCTTGCGTATGGGATATCAAGCGTCGAGTCGGTGGCATGTTGACAGGTGGTAGTGGGCGTAAGAGTAACGGGGCCTTTGATACCTCATATGCGACTCCGATTGAGTGGCTACTTGATGACATCAAGGCGCATGGTTATGATGTCGAACTACTTTGAGGAAGCATACTAATAATGGTCTTGTCAATGCGTGTGTGTGAAGGATCGGCCGCTAGAATGACACTAGATATTAGAGTACGGCAGAAAACAACAATAGCGCCAATTGATGAGATGAGTAGTAGTCCATTGGTTTTAGTATCATGCTGACGGGACGTTCGTGGCTCTTTGAGGTGAGCTAGCTACCTAACCTGTGCCATGTAACCACAGTGCACTCGACCACCAGGAAAAAGTACAGAAGGTATAAACCCCAAGGGTTACAATTCTAAACAGTCTATAATATCAAATCAAACTATTCTATCCCAGTTATCCATCGCAAATACTAGATACCATCAAGTCAGAAGACGTCAGCTTGGCCTAGGTTCTAACCAGATTCCTGCAAATCCTGTCTCAGGAGACCGAACCAAGGATCCGACCTCGGCCCGTGTTCCTTTGGCAGATAACCCCGGCGATATTAGTAAGAAATTTGAACTCCTCTCCTAGCTTTTTAACTATAACTACGCCTGATCTAGGACGAAATGGGACACGAGCGACCTGATCTAGGCCCAAGTTCACCTTGCCGAGAGAAACTTTATCCTAGATCGATTCTAGCCCCCAGCCGATCCTCTGGCGCCTTCTTATTTTGCCTTACGTAGTCAGAATCCTCCCCGCACGCTACCTCAGCACGTCTATATTAGCCCTCTTAAAGCTTCATTCTCCCGGCTATCGGTCGAAATACAAACCTACCTCTCTCTGTTTTCGGTCGCTCAACTACGTTCACACACACTTCTGGTTCCGGAATTCACACCCCCTCGCACCCGTTTCTAGTCTCGCACTGCACAAACCGCGTACGTTATCGCCCCGCACTTTAGATTTGACGTGCCTGGAATCGGGACGTGCACAGGATCACTTCGGCCAGCGAAGAGGTGCCTCCTCCAACCACCACCAGAGTCTCCGCGCATGGGCCTGGGGCCCGCCAGGTTCGTGATGACGACTCCTACGGTTCAAATTGAATCTGCGAGGCGCCAAGATCTCTGGGAACGCCCTCGACGACTCTCCAACTTCAAACTCTGAACGATTCTCCTCCTGGGTATGCGAAATGCGAAACCCCACCGCGACAGAAAGGCATACATTGAGAAGCATGAGTCTCCTTTGGCGGTGAAGCTTCTTCCCCCTGCCATCCACTCTCCTCCAACACACGCGAACCGAGAACACTGTGGAGAAAGGGCACCCACCGAAAAACACGAGGCTCAGTCGGCGATGAAGCTTCTCCCTCCTACAATCCACTCTTCTCCACACCGCAAGAACCAGACGTATTAAGACGGAAACCTCTGGTTTAGAATAACACCACATCCACACGTTGTTCACGGAGCATGCATAGGAAAGCTCTCATAAGTTTGTGAGGACCACGGAAACTCTGGGAGGACATAGATTAGAGAGGAGAACAGTACGCGACAGGTATCGAAATAGAAACGCAATACATTCAGCACCTCAGCGAAAGATGCGGCAGTACTCTGGCGACAAAAGACCTAGACGTCACTCTACTATATGAGCACGCATCTGAATCGAGGTATTGAAGCGCACTTGGGAGATAGCAGATATGAGGAGGGACCACGAGAGGAACTCATCAACCTAGATGTGGGATAAAGGGGCCGCCTGGGCATTGAAATGGATCTGTGACAGCGTACATCAGAACGCTACACACGGAGCCAAGTCTAAGGTTCAGTTCCACTTGGCGACAGATGCTTCTGAGTACGGTACAGGAGGTCTTCTATTCCAACTCGACAGTCATTCACCAGGCGGCATCACAGACCGGAACTTCGGCGATACCAGAATCATCATGTAGATCTCGGGACGCCTGAATGATGCAGAAAGGCTGTAAACGATACCACAGAAGGAGAGGCTCGCTGTCTTGGGAGGACTTATGGAGACGGAATGGCTGACTAGCTGTTCCTAACATCACATAAATGTCTATACTAACTACAAGGGGATCGTGGATTCTATGACGAACATGGGACATCTATATGGCAAGGTGTCAAGATAGGTATCCTTACAGAGTTTTGTGTGGAGTATATCCATCGACCAAACTCCGACATGGTCATGAAGATCGCTAACGGAATGTCTCGCCTTCCGGATTCATTGCGAGAGGATCCGATGCTGGTGGAATACCGGCTGAGCTTTGAGATGCCATGCAGCATGTTGTACTTGCCAGGAAGATCAGCGCTTGAAACAACTGGATCCGCGGAGGTTTTCAAGCTAACCGAGGATTAGATGTCATCAGACTGGTACCGAGATCGTCCCCTACCTGATCTAGGGACGACATGCGATAGACCCTACACAACAGAAGCTCAGTGACCGCAGAGCTCTGCGCTACTGCATTTTCCATCATCGCCCCTACGATCTGGAGAACACATATACACTGTCAGCATGTATTTCAGGGGGACATGCCCCTGGCATTGGAGAATGCGCACGACGCCTACGGACACTTGAACAGTTATCACCATGCACCACTTGCGTGGCCATAGCTATTGGACAACACGAGCGAGCGATATCGGAAACTATTGCAGATCTTATTGGGTCTGTCAACAGGTTGCGCCCAGGGTTCCGAGAAGCGTGGCCAACTCTGTCATCAAGCTGGATCCCTGGGAGATGGTCGCCATGGATTACCTGGGCCCGATCACACCTAGGTCATCTTTAGGACATACCTACAACCCGCTCATTGTGTATTATATGACCAGGTTCATTGGCGGAACTCCTCACTTTGGGGCGACTGGAGATTATGCCTGCGTGGAGAATCAGGATAGGGAGCGACATTCAGGTGACCAAGAATCCTTTACTGTGACAACTGAGTCACTTTAGGAACCACGCCATGACTTTGACTATGGGAACTCGTTGCAGCAGTGAGATAAAGCTCTCCCACAGGTGTTGATCACCCTGAACAGCAGACACGTGGAGTGCATAGGCATATCACCAGCATTTGCCATGTATGCATTTCAGCCGTTCTCGAGGCATGCCTCTGTCGCGCGCGATTTCCACATGGAAGACCCTCTGTTCGACCACGACTGAATCTTAGGAGAGGCCAACTTGTTCCGTCTCGATTATCTACAGGAATCATGCGGGTACATTCGAGATGAGATCGTGGTGCGACCTGCCAGGAGTACTGATTAGTCATCCTAGGACAGGCTGATCGAGTTGGGATTAAGGTCTAGGAGAAGCAAGACAAGGGTGGGAAACTTCACGGCAAGTTTTATAAGTCTTAGGGGAACCTATAGGTGGTATTGGCACAGCTGTCGAATGTCATCTATCTCATCCGAAGCACCGTGGGACCAAGGACAGACCGGAAGGTTCATGTGGACGACCTCAAGCCCTTCGTGACGAGGCTATCCAGACTCGAACCACCTCGACTCAACCGCTGGTATTTGGCCGACTACCTGCCTGAGAATCATCACCAACGCCATCCAACCTGGAAGGTGAGGGATGATCTATGGGCCGGAGATCATCGGCTTGAGGGCAGATATGACAGGATACAAGACGGAAACCACTCCGAGAAAGCTATAGGAATACTGTCTAGGAAACACTATAGGGCTGGATGTGAGGTGACATGATGCTGGTCTTGGGCATAGGCACGGGAGGTTAAGATCAGGACAAGACAGGAGGAACGAACATGGTATGCTGAGGAAGATAGGCTCTACTTGGGTGGCTACCTGAGAGTACTGGAGGACATTTAAGGGCATTATCACCAAGGGACACATCATGTATTTGGGAGGATCAAAACGATGATCGGTCATCATCGTCTGGAGTCT
This sequence comes from Fusarium sp. JS1030, assembly GCA_000966855.1. Lineage (NCBI taxonomy): Eukaryota > Fungi > Ascomycota > Sordariomycetes > Hypocreales > Nectriaceae > Fusarium > Fusarium sp. JS1030. The sequence continues at coordinate 21,184 of JWIW01000032.1, forward strand.
CTGCCGGCTTATTACAGGTGCTTACGCCTCACCTTCTCAGACTTGTGAGGTGCGGAGGTGCAGTTGAGGCACGGTCAGAGGTACCTAGTTGGCCTCATCATCATCAATACAATCAACGGCCTTTTCATACCCCATAGTCCCTTGCATTTCTGGCTACCTAAAGAGCTCTCACCTTCCTCCCAATCTCTTTGAGCCACTGTCGTGCATTTTCCCGAATCCCAGGCTCGTCTATGGCGCGTTGTTTCATGAATTCCCGTACCTCGGCCAGACGATCGATTAGTTTGGCGACCAAAACTTTGGTTTCGTCCTCCGGGAGTTCCTTCATGGTAACTGCAGCTGCCATGTAACGACGAAATCTCGTAAATGGAGGTCCTTGACCGCCAGCCGGGAATAGTGTGAAGCCGTCGCCGCTAAGCAGGTCCCAAACCAATCCATTCAGCTTGTATTTCCGTTTCTCTAAAACCCATTGTTGTGAATCCCACAGGACACACATTTCTGCCCCTCCTGGTCTTGGAAGAGCAAATTCCTCGACGAGCTGATCTGCGTATAGCCCTAGCTCCCACCGGAAACAGATACAACCAGAAGCCTTATTGAGCTCTTGTTCCGACCCCCCCTTGACCGCACTTTGGAGCTCGCTGCGTGTCAATGGGCCAAAACCGCTGTCCCAGTCTCCAGGGCAGGTCTGCAAGAATAGGTCAACCATTTTGGACACGCGGTTCCGAACCATCAGTGCCGTCATCTCGTCGGTTAACTCCCCGGCCGTCATCGATGGTCCGGCCGAGCCTTGGAAAGCCGGATTGCTAGGGTCAGGATCCATGTCCGACTTGTTCTGATAAGATCCTGTGTATGGAACGGTCTCCAGGGCCTTCCATCGCTCCTCGAAGTGCGACAGAGGAATTCCGGTACGCCCGGTCCAGGAGTGCGCCCACGCGTCATGCTGCGCACTAAAGGTGAAAGTTTGAAATTGCCAGAGGCGTGTCACCCGGTCCCTGCAGACATTAAGGATCGACTGGCAAAGCGTGTTGTAGGTTGCTGTCTGACGAGGAGTGGGGTTCTCCGGTTGCAATTCCACTTCTTTCGAGGGTTCGCTGGCTTCAACGACGAGGAGTGGGCTTGTAGTCGACGTCAGTGCCTCAATGACAGAGCTTGCAAAGATGGAGCCGAACACACGCCCCGATTTTAAGGACTTATGCCACGAGTTCGACTGGGCGTCCGCTTCGGCAGCTGCCATGACGGTGGCATTCAACGGGACGTGAGAGGGGATCCTGAGTGTCCTCACTGCCCATCCACTTGAATGGCATGCAGTAGTAATCAAAGTGGTTCGACACCCCGGCTCGATGGCCTCTTTGATCTGGGTGGGGCTCAGGCCCTTCCGCTGCTGACCGCAGTCCAGCAGAAACGAGAAGTTCTCGAGTCCATGACAGAACAGAAACAGAACAAGAGGGGCACTCTGTTTCACCGCTATCTCGGATTGTTGGCGGACTTCTTTGAGGAAACGTGGTATCATCTCGGTGTTTTTCACGACAGTAACCGGCGTCAGCTCGTCTCTGTCGAGTAGGTCCTCACTGAGAACCACCTTTCGGCTTTGGTGGGGGTTCCCATGTAGGTACTTCTTCGTGTGTGGATGGTCGGATCGGAGGAGCTTTCGAGGGTCCTGTCAAGTTACAGTGAGAGTGTTCGTGGGAATGTTAATTTAGTAAGCCTTACCGCTGCTGTCAACCAGGTTTGGGTCTCGCCCAAGCCTTTCAATAGATAGTTGAAGGCGTAAAAGTCGGAAAGAAACCAACCATCTGCACATAGATGCCCTTGATTGACATTCGGATGCGACGCGGCGACGATTATGGAGTTTTCGTAGATGACTGGTACTGTGTGTGTGATGAAAGAAGTCGATGGTACGGCTGGTGAACCGTCTGATGGTGGGTAGCGTGTTTGATTCAGGACACCGCCTGAGACAAGTGGTGCCGACATGCCGAGATGCTGCCGGCCATGAAGTAGATAAGATACGGATACAACCTGAGATTCCGGATGGTGGTGATTTGTATTATGGAGTAATGGTTGGCTGCCTGTATGGTGTTTGTAGTAGGTTGACGTGTAATGGAACAGCCTTCCTCAATAAACGAAAAAGTGGATCGAATAACCTTTGTTGAGGTGTCTTTGAAGGAAGGAGAGCAGAGGTAGATGTAGACAGAGAGAAAGAAATGCTGTTGAGAAAGGGGGAAGAGCGATGGATGAGAGGTTGAGGAGGAGGGAAAGCGCGTTTATAAAGAAGAGACTGACGAGGATTTTGATCTTTATGGCCACAGATGTAAGAAAGATATATTTATAGGGCCTCTGTTTGTGATACTTTCCCTATTCATTGTGTTTTCTTTTTTTCCTTTTTTCCTTTTCAGGCGTGATGTTGGTCTTTGACGCTGATTGATATTAACCTAATTCTTCAGGAAGTGGCTGCATGGGCGGAGCATAATGATTTTGTCTTCGATTTTGCTTTCAATTTTATGACCATAACGCAGGCAAATTGGTGTGACAATGCTCTTACGAACTCTTAACCCCCTCAGCTAATTCTTGTGGCAATTCTAACCTAGGTAGGTAGTTACCTCAGTATTCCGTTTTGCTTTGCGTGCGCTTGCTTACAGGATCCCAAGTTTCTCTCTACCTCATACTCGCGTTCAGTGTTCAGGAAAGAAGATCCTGTTCTATCTGGCGGCGTTCTTCCTATTAAGGTTGGGGCTTTCACAGCTTAAACACAAACACATAGTTTATGTCTACACTGTAACGGTGCACCTTATCCGTCACGCCACAGGGCAAAAGATTGGGCTATAACTGCTATTGTAGCAATCATAGTGGTGCTTCAGCTGCCTTATAGAGCCTCTATCGCTGTTACAGGGGACCAAGCCGTAACATACACCGATGGCATCATAGCCTAATACTAACGCAGTTAACTCTTTTTTGACTTCAATGCTGCTTAGAGGCAAAGAGTCATGCCGAGATGCACCATGAGAAGTTATTACGCTCTTCAATGGCTACGTATAAGACTGCTCTACTGGTCCAAAGGAGGCCATTCCTTTCCACCTTCACCTCAAATTCTCAAAGACTTCAAAAACCTCAATCACAATGGCGACTATAATGGCAACTCCAACTGTCATCGGGACTAACCCTCCCGGCGACATAATGAGTTGTGGAGGTCACGTTGCCAAGTCTTGTCGCGGAGGATCAGAGTTTTCGAGTTGTTGTTGGTAAGTTCAAGAATTGCGTTGAGGAAGGTTTTCGGCGTGACTGTCGAACTCTTTTGACTTGTCAGGAGAAAATTTAGTTAGCTTGTGCAGCTTCAACATGTCGGCAAATTGCCAAATTTCTTTGGCACACTTCAATTTTGAACACAATGGACATCCATGACGATACGGCCCATACGGCTTGTGCCATCCTGGCTAAGAACCGATGGGGCGTCTATTTCTTAGACGATTGTACCGGTAATATGCAAGTCGGCCGGCCGAGAGACGGTGTTCAACGGAAGGATCACTGCTTGTTTTGTCTCCCATCAATATTGACCTCTATTGAACTATACCCCATCATTCCCAGGTTTACTTATCGGCGACTCCCTCATTGAAGTTTGTTACTTATTTGGACGCAGCTCTAAGAGCACTTTAGATCACTACGCGACGAAATACAAATAATAGCGGCTACTGTTGTCCCAGCGATTCCTCTGACGCCATTGAAATGGCCTATATCGTCCCATCGTCACTGCTTGCTTGGTGGGCTAACAATATTATGGCATCGTTTGCCTCCACAAGTAACCGCAACTCCGAGGACAGCCGTCGCGAACATCAACGGAATCGCCATCTATTCTGCGTTTGGGTTTTTAAAGAAAATAATGTGTTGGTGGAAAAAGACCATTTGAAACTTGCCTAACTACATAAGCGACAGCTGCAGCTTCGGCAGCAATACAGCCATAGCAACTTAGCTCTTTCAACTCCCAATTTCACGCTCGTCTTAGCGTCTATTGAAGCTGTCCAAGGCACGAGAGACGGATTCCGTGGGCAATCGGGTGTCTGACGCCATAGTCGCTGCTTAGCAGAATCGTAGGAATTGGGAAAAGCAACAGTCAGAAATGCAGAGGGTTGACCCTAGCAGGCTATATGTTTCAGCTATTGACATTGCGAAAGAAGAGAACTAAGAAAGATGTGAGTAGGCCACTCTTGTTAAACGGAGGTCGGCGTTTCAAACACGGCCATAGAACTGACGCGATGAGGAGATAACCCATAAAGCCGCTGCGCCCTCGTGTTTCAAAGCACCTGACTCAGAAGTCGCGGGATGAATTTGGGGTGAGCAGAAGACCTTTCGTTCCTTCGTTTCTCATGGCATAGCATAGGGATCTTATGTACTATGCAAATGTCTTCCTCTCATCTCAGCTCGTTATCGCTCATTTCGTGGCGCATGTTGATGACTAGATTGACCAGTGAGCCACTATGCTCGTGTGAGACTTGGGATGACTGAGAAGCTCAACTTGGAAAATGACGAGCGGAAAGCTGGTTATTAAATCTTTACCTTGCGGGATAAAGGGTCCTCGTGGGTAATAGAGTTAAGAATGGACGAAGTAGTGATGCCATCTTGCTCCCGGCATAATTCCGTAGATACACTATCTACCATAAGAAATTGGCTACCAGACACATCGGGGTTAGGAGAATTAGAGGTCTGACGATCCCGTCCTAACCTCATACATAGTAGTGAGATTTGATACAAAGACAACAAAGCTAAACTTCGACCCCTCGGTGTGATCGGCTTAACGGAATTAAATAGGGAAAGGCATATTGGCTTGAGGTAGTGTGCCATGCGTAGTACCGCCTGAATCTGGACCAAGTCCACAAGAGTGACTTGAGGCCTCGACTCCTTCCATCCTCTCGCTATGCGACAAATACGCTTTCTCGTGAAGACGCAGCAAAGACATATTATCAGACTCGGTGTCACGGCTCTCCGCCACTATAGGTCCGGCGTTACTAGTGATAGTCGGCTCGAATGCTGCATGAAAGACCATTCCTTGGGACACCGTGACTGATGACATCGAAGAATCGCCGTCACTGGCCGCCTCGACCTTTCTTCTACCAAGAGGCGTCATATTCGGATTTTGGATCGATTGGTGTAGAGGTAACGCCTTAACCCCGGTTAGATACCAACCCTGAGATTGGAGGTGGCGGCAAATGCCATCGGGGATATGCAACGGTAGAAGCAGTGGGTTCTCTCGTAATTTAGCTGCGGGCCGGAATGATACCTTATTGGGAGCAACTGGGTTACGTGTGCTAGGGATTTTGACGAGTCGAAACATATTAGGTGGGTCTGGGTGAAAGATAGCCGCCTTATCGATGACATTAGACGGACCACCATGCTGGGTGTAAAGAGGCTGATGCATCCTATTCGCACAATCGTCCAAATTGTCAGCCCGCTGAGTGGCCATGCGCAAGCTGGTAGAGCTAGCCTCTTCTGGGCTATGGGAGACTGTTTGAACAAAGCTCCAGGTCGGGTAAAAATCACCAGTTCTGTATCCCCTAGGGGTCACGAATCGCTGGCTGACGGTGTCGATAACCAAGCAGTCCCACACCCCGAGTTCCTCTAACGCTAGGAGACGCCAGCGAGCCTTCACCCTATCCAACTGATCAGCACCGGCCTTGCTTTGTGGGCTTGAAAGCCAGGGCTCATAAGGCCAGTCTCGAAACAACAAAGTCGGTCTAGACACGGCCTCCGACCCTTCCTCCGACCCTTTATTCCCAAAAGGAAGAACTTCACTCCCCACGATGTTTTGCAGTGTTTCAAATTTTAGTCCAACTAGCCCTCGAAAGAGCTGACGAATAATCTCCAGCAATATGAGAGTAGACTGCCAGGGATGGATTTGGGGAGTGATTGGCATGCAATAGAAAGTGAAGTTGAGGGGCATAGAGTTATATGCTAGAATGACCTGCAATAGAGCAATTGCATTGCGTGCCCGTGCCTTGACTGCGACGGAGTCATCATGAAGCGTATCCCAATGCATAAACTGGGCTTTCTTTCGATCAAAGACACCCATGGTCATGTGGCCTCTGGTGTTTGAGGCTGCGATCTGGTGACGGAAAGGAATGACGATAAAGCGCCTATTGTGCATCGCTGAGCGGAGAAACTCATTGCTGGGGAATCCCAGACACGAAAGGGCTCGCATCGTCGATTCCCCTACAGCTGGCAAATATGTTCCTTCTAAAAAGAGGGAATGTTGCGATGGTCCTTCATTGGTATGCACTTCGGGAACATTAACTGGCTGAGCTGCGACGAGGATGACGTCTTCGAGGCCACGAATAGCGAGAGTAAGCCCTCCAATTATAGCATCGCCCATGGGCTCCTTTCCCAACATGACAGCGTCGAGCAAGCAATGGATGTTTACCAAGTGCTCCTGCCAGTTGGTAGTTCGGGACTTTTTGGTATCCTCGAATGAAACTGGGGGAGCAACGTTGGTTGACAATGCTATCTGGCGCATCTCATCAACGCTAACACCAAGACGCGGCCGTCCAATCCAAAAGCGTCGGCGAGATTCATCGCTATCCTCAAGCATCAGACGCATATGATTCCAGTTGGTCCTAGGCTTTGATTGTGATGGCTGTATAGGAAATTGTTCGTTAAGTGGCTTGCTCACTCGGAGCTCGGTAACGGGACAATAGAAGACATGATCGCCCCCTTGCTGGAGTACCCGGCCCTGCAAAATAGGTGGAGTATGCACGTCTGCCACAAAATGCCATTTTGGGCTAGTTACCTCCGGTATGTCATCATTCATCGCGGGGGAATAGTTGGACGAGGTGCTGGGGCTATGGTGTAGGCGCTGCTGGGGAAGACGAAGAAGGGGAAAAGGATGCGCGAGAAGGACCTTCAACACGGTTAATATTCATACCGAGAGAATAACGGGATATAATGCATGAATGTATAGGGACTAAAATGCTAGTGAAGACCCACGAAGGAATAGGACAGGATCGTCGAATCTCTCCTGCAGTGAAGCGTCAAGATCGATGGAAGCGAGGCCCCCGAATAGGTGGGCGGCAATGCCTGTCGATGGCGAAAACAGCCTGCACAACAATGCAATCTGCTGCGCTGGCAGCGTGGAGTTATTTGACTGAGCCGAGCTTGCCGCTGGCACATACGTTGCGCCTCAAGTTATGATGCCAGAGCTGAGCGACTGAATTTCCAAGAGCAAGGTAAGTGTGTTTGCAGGGTAGCAAATATAAGCGAGAAGGAAAGCAGCTGCAGTCGATAATACGGTATTATTGCGTCAACCACGTAAAAATGCCATATCATCGAGAGCGCCCAGAAAGGTAGGTGCAACCGGTTTGCTAGGTTGGATGAGGTGGATAAAGAAGGGAAGGGAAAGGAAAAGTCGGGTGCCTACGAGGAAGATGAAGCAAAATGCAAGGAGGGGTAGCAATGTGAATAGAGTGGAGCTATTGTGAGCAATGTGAACAAGCAACGGCGCAACAGCACAAAGACTGCTTTAGAATCTTCTCGTGTACGGCTTTAGAACCCCACATGTGCACCAGCCACGACTTCCTCATTTAAGAAGGATTTAGCTACGGACCAGGCCTTACTGCCCGTCATCCGTGTCGTACGTATGTAGGTGGTAATATAATATACTAGGTAGATAGGTAGGTCATCAAAAGTCAGATAGCTCATAGTCTCTCTTCGCTTCAGGTTAGTACCGTCCAGCCCATAAAAATACATTTACCCAGTCTCTGCCCTCTGGTCGGCGGCTGAGAGAAGATTTATCTGCCAAGTTTATTGTCTCTATTTATGTCACACAGACATGCAACTCGCCTCTTGCCTGCGCACTACCCTCCTCAAGGTATCCCTCTTCCCAGTTCAGTAACCATTTCAGCGAGCCCAAATCCTTCGTTCTTTACTCAAGCTGTAATGTTGGGAGCATTGCCAGTAGCCCCAGACAACAACCTAAACGATCGGCGATCTTTCAGCTTCTGCCAACCCTTTCCGAGCTTCTAGCGGAGAGAGCCTGACTTCGTGTTCAGATCCTTGCCATCAGAACCTTTGTGCAGATTGACCTCGAGAGGTTCTTGTTGGATTGGGGTCATTTGAGCTAGTTGCATAGAGATGGCGAATGATGCGTGGTGGGAGCGATTGACAGTCCCGATGCCCTGGCCGAACCAAACTGTTCTCCAAAGCTGCTTGACATGTGGTTCCAGTTGGTTGCGCTGTGGGCCGAATTCCTTGCAATGTAGTGCCTCAGGCCACGCCGAAGGGTCGTTGTGATGGAACCCCGAAAACAAAGCCCATAGATCGCTCGAGCTGTCTGCGTGCGCGAACATCCGTTCGTTCTCAATAGTAAGTCGCCGATCATACCATGCTTGTTCCTGCCCCTCAGGCATGATATACTGCGTGATGCCAGGCGCAGGGAATGGATGGAACTCGTAGAGGAAAAGGCCAGCGTGCTCGTGGTCCCCGCACTCCCATCTCTTGGAGAGTTTTCCCATGGCCTCGCCCCCTGGTCTCAGATCCCCGATGACATCGGCTCTCCAAGCAGCCCAAACGAAGCATCTGAGGGGGCTAAAGCCAGTCCATACGATCGGTAGCATAGGGTCAGCGGGAGTAACTTGGTTGAAGTTGACATGGCCTTCCAGCCCACGAAACGAAGATGACGATCGCGCAGCTTCGCGAATAGTATACGCAGCGCGATATTCGGCGCTAGTGAGGTTGTTCGAGGTGCCGTGGTAGACAGGAAGAGTTCTCGAACTCGCTGGGCTCCAGGATCCACCTCCTATCATCCTTGGTGTTGCTGCGGCCTCCATGTCTCGGGTTATAGGGTCATTCCGCCAGGCTTGCCATAGGTCGGTGCCTTGTAGGTCGATTTGAATTATGGGGCAGGAGACTCGCGTGGTAGGTGGTTGCACATCGGTGGAAGCATCCTCAGGTCGTACGTCATCGATAACGGGGCCTGAAGCCAGGTCTGTCGGCAACAACTCTCGAGTGAGAACCGAGTTTGACGCATGTGGGCCTTCATTGCCGCATTGTTGGACGGTCGCGTTCCGCCCCTCGGCGGTTGATTCACAATCTGCCGCAATAACCTTGACGATTTCAACGACCCAGCAAACGATGGGCTTCTCCTGGATAAAGACATTGGAAATTCCATCTTCATCGCCTGTCACCGATGACTCTCGACAGAAATCGTCAAAGGCTGTCGCGCGTCGAATGAGACCACGGTGATATTCCTCAGAGAATATAGCGCTAGTCATGGTGCAAAAATGTGGGATGCCTTCCGCGACACTAAGATCGGAGTGATCAACAGAGAGTTTATGCAGGATTGGCTCCGCTAGGCCATAGTTGCCGGCGATAAACCGGCGAATGGTAGCCGCAATGTTTGGCTGGAAGTAGGGGGCAGCTAACTTGGCTGCCTGGGCGAAGATAGCGGGATCCATCTTTCAAGATGCGGGGCGCAGTGGTGTGACAGGGGTTGCCGTTGGTGAATGAAAGAATGGTTCGGAGAGGAATCGACGGTAACCGACAGAAGAGTTCGGGCATGGATTAAATAGACAGCAGTTCTCCTATTACAATTATTAGCCACGTCGCGACACTAGAAGGTGCAGACCATGTACTGTACAAATCTTGTCGCTAAATATGCCGAGCGTCTTCGCGATGCTGGTGATGGAGTGTATGTAGTGAGCGACTGGGAAGTGGGGTAGGAGCGCGCGTGCACCCCAGGTCGCGCGAGTGGCGTACTGTAAATTGATTGGCGGCAATTATCGCAGTCGACGACGCATAGGTGACGGATCAGGGCGTGCCACAGGAATAAACACGGTAGCTACTGAATGAGTAGCTCGTGCATTCGTGGTGAAGGTAGGTTTGTGATTGCAGAAAGAGGAGAAGAGCAAGAGCATGCATTGCCTTAGGGTGCACCTGAGCAGGAGAAGTCGAGCACGTGACATCATCACGTGTGATCCACTTTGTACCTCAGAGCACGTGTGATAGGCAATGACAAAGAGACACCTATCTATGGTCAATCAGAAGCCAGCTTATCATCCAGCCACCATAGCCACAAATGGGCTTTCAGCGCTTCAGGCTCGTAGTCGGATTCTTATTTTCCCGGAGCCGGTGCCCGAGCCAGGTTTTTTTTTTGGGTGTCTTAGAGCGCTTCAGGGTTGCAGGCAGGATTTATGACATGATTGGTGTAAATGAGGCTTACCTCGATGAAACTATCCTCTTAATGCTGTAAATGACTGCGAGTAAGTAGGGTGCGTGCAGTAGAGGCGGTTAACCCGATTCAATCGCATGATATCTTATGTGTTACTCATTTTTAAAGGGATAGATAGACTATCAAATAATAGCGGACCAAAATTCACATCTATCAATTTGACCCCCAAGCAAATAAAACCCAGCTAATCAATCTTTCGCCGTTCTTCTGACCCGAGATTCCATCAAAGACTCCATGCTTTGATCTGGCCCAATCTTAAATGTACTATTCCTCATCCTCATCCTCATCCTCATCCTCGTCATCGCCCTCCATTTGGTCTGCTGCATCTTCGGCAGCGCCAAGGTCCACCTCGTCAGAAACCTCTCGCTTTATTATTCGAACATCCGATTCGGGTGTGCCATCCGTGGATTCAGAGTCCACGTGCTCTGCCAGGTGGTCGATGACCGATCGGATCTGCTGATGCTTCTCCTTCAGCATGCTGAGGGTCATGAATGCGACCTTAGCTCCAGACTCAAATGAAAGCTGTACTAGCCTTCTTATAGAGTCAAAGAGGGATTCCACACCCTGGGATCTTGTCACCTCCCTCCAAGCTTGGTCGACTGACATAATCCGGCTCTCAGCACTGCCAGGGTGCTCAACACGCTGAGCATTCAGTAGCTCCTCCAGGGACTCTATTTGCTCCTTTAGCAAACGCTCGAAGGGCACCAGCATGGTTAGTACGCCGCCGTTCACCGTGGGTTTGACGATGCTACACGTGGGTAGGGGTTGTCCAATCCCAGCCACAGCCATGTTGTAGGCGTCGACGATCGTATCGGCTATTGCTGCATCGTCCGTGGATGCCATTTTGGATATGAGGTAGCAAAAATTGAAAATAAAGGACCTGTAGAGGCCTTCGGCAATGACAGAGACACCGAGGATGACGTTTCATTTTCGTAGTCCAAGCCCGAGAGAATGTAGTCTCTCTGCCGAAACCACGTCCTTATAGGTCTTCACGGCATCTGGCCAAAGTTTCTATTTCGATATTAGCATCCCTATCTGATTGTTCTCGTTCTAAACTTACCTTGTAGGCGATCGATGCTTCGCTTGCGGCCTTCTGGCTTAGCGTACCTCGGCACTCAAGTACGAGGCGCAGGAGACCCATTTGAGCATCAACCTCATCAGGTACTCGACTCGAGAACTTCACTGTTCCCATTGCCTTTATCACGGAGTTCTTGACCTGTATGAGGAATTCTTTTGATCCCGATTGCCCCCAGAGAGCAACCTGACTCGTTATCAATGACATGAGTTGGGCCTCAGGGGCTATTGCCATGCCGACTTGGTCCGCGATTTTGGGTGATCCATCGCTTGTTCGGTGGCCGTCAGAGTAGCCATTGTCCGTGAGATATGTAACGGCAAAGTTTTTGATGTTAACCTTGTAGGCGTTCACTCGCCTCTCATACTCTGTTTCTGCGAATAGGTAGATAGGTAGGTCATCAAAAGTCAGATAGCTCATAGTCTCTCTTCGCTTCAGGTTAGTACCGTCCAGCCCATAAAAATACATTTACCCAGTCTCTGCCCTCTGGTCGGCGGCTGAGAGAAGATTTATCTGCCAAGTTTATTGTCTCTATTTATGTCACACAGACATGCAACTCGCCTCTTGCCTGCGCACTACCCTCCTCAAGGTATCCCTCTTCCCAGTTCAGTAACCATTTCAGCGAGCCCAAATCCTTCGTTCTTTACTCAAGCTGTAATGTTGGGAGCATTGCCAGTAGCCCCAGACAACAACCTAAACGATCGGCGATCTTTCAGCTTCTGCCAACCCTTTCCGAGCTTCTAGCGGAGAGAGCCTGACTTCGTGTTCAGATCCTTGCCATCAGAACCTTTGTGCAGATTGACCTCGAGAGGTTCTTGTTGGATTGGGGTCATTTGAGCTAGTTGCATAGAGATGGCGAATGATGCGTGGTGGGAGCGATTGACAGTCCCGATGCCCTGGCCGAACCAAACTGTTCTCCAAAGCTGCTTGACATGTGGTTCCAGTTGGTTGCGCTGTGGGCCGAATTCCTTGCAATGTAGTGCCTCAGGCCACGCCGAAGGGTCGTTGTGATGGAACCCCGAAAACAAAGCCCATAGATCGCTCGAGCTGTCTGCGTGCGCGAACATCCGTTCGTTCTCAATAGTAAGTCGCCGATCATACCATGCTTGTTCCTGCCCCTCAGGCATGATATACTGCGTGATGCCAGGCGCAGGGAATGGATGGAACTCGTAGAGGAAAAGGCCAGCGTGCTCGTGGTCCCCGCACTCCCATCTCTTGGAGAGTTTTCCCATGGCCTCGCCCCCTGGTCTCAGATCCCCGATGACATCGGCTCTCCAAGCAGCCCAAACGAAGCATCTGAGGGGGCTAAAGCCAGTCCATACGATCGGTAGCATAGGGTCAGCGGGAGTAACTTGGTTGAAGTTGACATGGCCTTCCAGCCCACGAAACGAAGATGACGATCGCGCAGCTTCGCGAATAGTATACGCAGCGCGATATTCGGCGCTAGTGAGGTTGTTCGAGGTGCCGTGGTAGACAGGAAGAGTTCTCGAACTCGCTGGGCTCCAGGATCCACCTCCTATCATCCTTGGTGTTGCTGCGGCCTCCATGTCTCGGGTTATAGGGTCATTCCGCCAGGCTTGCCATAGGTCGGTGCCTTGTAGGTCGATTTGAATTATGGGGCAGGAGACTCGCGTGGTAGGTGGTTGCACATCGGTGGAAGCATCCTCAGGTCGTACGTCATCGATAACGGGGCCTGAAGCCAGGTCTGTCGGCAACAACTCTCGAGTGAGAACCGAGTTTGACGCATGTGGGCCTTCATTGCCGCATTGTTGGACGGTCGCGTTCCGCCCCTCGGCGGTTGATTCACAATCTGCCGCAATAACCTTGACGATTTCAACGACCCAGCAAACGATGGGCTTCTCCTGGATAAAGACATTGGAAATTCCATCTTCATCGCCTGTCACCGATGACTCTCGACAGAAATCGTCAAAGGCTGTCGCGCGTCGAATGAGACCACGGTGATATTCCTCAGAGAATATAGCGCTAGTCATGGTGCAAAAATGTGGGATGCCTTCCGCGACACTAAGATCGGAGTGATCAACAGAGAGTTTATGCAGGATTGGCTCCGCTAGGCCATAGTTGCCGGCGATAAACCGGCGAATGGTAGCCGCAATGTTTGGCTGGAAGTAGGGGGCAGCTAACTTGGCTGCCTGGGCGAAGATAGCGGGATCCATCTTTCAAGATGCGGGGCGCAGTGGTGTGACAGGGGTTGCCGTTGGTGAATGAAAGAATGGTTCGGAGAGGAATCGACGGTAACCGACAGAAGAGTTCGGGCATGGATTAAATAGACAGCAGTTCTCCTATTACAATTATTAGCCACGTCGCGACACTAGAAGGTGCAGACCATGTACTGTACAAATCTTGTCGCTAAATATGCCGAGCGTCTTCGCGATGCTGGTGATGGAGTGTATGTAGTGAGCGACTGGGAAGTGGGGTAGGAGCGCGCGTGCACCCCAGGTCGCGCGAGTGGCGTACTGTAAATTGATTGGCGGCAATTATCGCAGTCGACGACGCATAGGTGACGGATCAGGGCGTGCCACAGGAATAAACACGGTAGCTACTGAATGAGTAGCTCGTGCATTCGTGGTGAAGGTAGGTTTGTGATTGCAGAAAGAGGAGAAGAGCAAGAGCATGCATTGCCTTAGGGTGCACCTGAGCAGGAGAAGTCGAGCACGTGACATCATCACGTGTGATCCACTTTGTACCTCAGAGCACGTGTGATAGGCAATGACAAAGAGACACCTATCTATGGTCAATCAGAAGCCAGCTTATCATCCAGCCACCATAGCCACAAATGGGCTTTCAGCGCTTCAGGCTCGTAGTCGGATTCTTATTTTCCCGGAGCCGGTGCCCGAGCCAGGTTTTTTTTTTGGGTGTCTTAGAGCGCTTCAGGGTTGCAGGCAGGATTTATGACATGATTGGTGTAAATGAGGCTTACCTCGATGAAACTATCCTCTTAATGCTGTAAATGACTGCGAGTAAGTAGGGTGCGTGCAGTAGAGGCGGTTAACCCGATTCAATCGCATGATATCTTATGTGTTACTCATTTTTAAAGGGATAGATAGACTATCAAATAATAGCGGACCAAAATTCACATCTATCAATTTGACCCCCAAGCAAATAAAACCCAGCTAATCAATCTTTCGCCGTTCTTCTGACCCGAGATTCCATCAAAGACTCCATGCTTTGATCTGGCCCAATCTTAAATGTACTATTCCTCATCCTCATCCTCATCCTCATCCTCGTCATCGCCCTCCATTTGGTCTGCTGCATCTTCGGCAGCGCCAAGGTCCACCTCGTCAGAAACCTCTCGCTTTATTATTCGAACATCCGATTCGGGTGTGCCATCCGTGGATTCAGAGTCCACGTGCTCTGCCAGGTGGTCGATGACCGATCGGATCTGCTGATGCTTCTCCTTCAGCATGCTGAGGGTCATGAATGCGACCTTAGCTCCAGACTCAAATGAAAGCTGTACTAGCCTTCTTATAGAGTCAAAGAGGGATTCCACACCCTGGGATCTTGTCACCTCCCTCCAAGCTTGGTCGACTGACATAATCCGGCTCTCAGCACTGCCAGGGTGCTCAACACGCTGAGCATTCAGTAGCTCCTCCAGGGACTCTATTTGCTCCTTTAGCAAACGCTCGAAGGGCACCAGCATGGTTAGTACGCCGCCGTTCACCGTGGGTTTGACGATGCTACACGTGGGTAGGGGTTGTCCAATCCCAGCCACAGCCATGTTGTAGGCGTCGACGATCGTATCGGCTATTGCTGCATCGTCCGTGGATGCCATTTTGGATATGAGGTAGCAAAAATTGAAAATAAAGGACCTGTAGAGGCCTTCGGCAATGACAGAGACACCGAGGATGACGTTTCATTTTCGTAGTCCAAGCCCGAGAGAATGTAGTCTCTCTGCCGAAACCACGTCCTTATAGGTCTTCACGGCATCTGGCCAAAGTTTCTATTTCGATATTAGCATCCCTATCTGATTGTTCTCGTTCTAAACTTACCTTGTAGGCGATCGATGCTTCGCTTGCGGCCTTCTGGCTTAGCGTACCTCGGCACTCAAGTACGAGGCGCAGGAGACCCATTTGAGCATCAACCTCATCAGGTACTCGACTCGAGAACTTCACTGTTCCCATTGCCTTTATCACGGAGTTCTTGACCTGTATGAGGAATTCTTTTGATCCCGATTGCCCCCAGAGAGCAACCTGACTCGTTATCAATGACATGAGTTGGGCCTCAGGGGCTATTGCCATGCCGACTTGGTCCGCGATTTTGGGTGATCCATCGCTTGTTCGGTGGCCGTCAGAGTAGCCATTGTCCGTGAGATATGTAACGGCAAAGTTTTTGATGTTAACCTTGTAGGCGTTCACTCGCCTCTCATACTCTGTTTCTGCGATACCCTCTGCCCACTCTTCGTAGTATACTAACCGTGTCTTTATCTTCTTGTGACTTACTAGCGGCTGAAGGCAGCACAAGCCGTCCTTCTTGTCCTTGAGGTACATGAAGTTATTATTGGAATGGGACAGCATTCTCGCGACCACAACAGTGTTGTTCTGTTGGGAGATGAGTAAGTGTTGCTCGGAATCAAACTCTGAGAAGGAGCGCCTGGAGAGAGCCGAAGAGAGATTCCTGGCCCATGGCCCCATAGGATCTACGCCCCGTAAGGTTAGAATACATCTATTGATTGCTTACCAATAGATGCTTACTTCTATGTTTCAATAGACCCAGCCCCGTCAAGCCGCGATTAATCGCAATATTACGTACGAGTCTGACGAGGATGAGCAAATCGTTGCAGAGGTGAGTATTGCTTCCCGCGCTACTCGACCGGCGACCGATTTCTCACACTCTCCCACAGCGCCAGCGCATCAAAGAGCGAGACAACAAACGAATCAAGAAAGACGGGCCTGGGTTCCTGAGTGAGTCTGAAGCCGAAGACCAGGATTCCGACTGCGAGTTCCAACCAGATGATGGCGAAGACTCTGACTACGACCCCGTACCTCCGGATGACGGCGACCTAGACGTTGACATGTGGTCAAACTCTGACGAGAGTGAACTTGAGGGGATAAGTCACATGGAACGCGCCCGCCGTGAAGCTATTCAACTGGGAGCCAAGCTTGATGACGATGGTGCCGGTGAACACAACTTCATGGCTGCCAAATGCAAGCATGATCCAGACGAGGAGGATAAGGGTAAAAGAGCCCGCACCAAGTTGGATCGTGAGCCTACCCCCATGGAGATTGATTGAACCGGACGCCAATTAAGGTTTGGGCTCCTTCCCCAGTCCCTTCCTTCCCAGCCAGATAGCCTGATACCCACCTTCCCATTACCAGGCGACCGATTACTGCCTCAACCATTCGCGTGGGCTCTTTCCTAGACTTCTAGTTACTTGACCCTTCTAAATTAAATCCCTTCAGCTGCCTTCCAGTGTCCAATCTCTTCTCTCCCACGTCCATCACTATCTCTTGGGGCACGACCCTCATCGCGCCTCATCGGCCTCGATCTGATTTCATCACGCTCTATCATGCTCCATTTACCTTGATCTGCCTTCGTCACATCCCATAACGCACCATCTACTCGAATTATCTTGATCACACATCACGATGGGGAAGCCGCAAGAAGATGATGAGTTCAACTCATCAGACTTGGACCCAGAAGAGCCCCAACCTTTTGTCCAGAGAGGTAGCGCATCACTAGCTCTGATGCTATAATCGGCGACGGACGATCGAAAGAAATCGAAACTTGCGGTCAGGTACAGTAAGCTGTACGCCAAGAGCCCTGCTATACAGGCTCAGATGGATCTGGCTGTAACACGATTTGAGTTCTTTCGTCGAGAAGTCCTCCACCATAAGTCAGTTCTATTCCCCACAAGATATTCATCGATACTAACGCTGAATACAGGCCAGCTTCTGTACCTACATGCAAGCATATTGCTAGATATATTAGAATTGCTCCTGGCCACATCCAGTCGTCACGTAAACGGTTTGTTGTCCTACAGCACTTTATTGCAAGTGGCTTGCGATATCGTCAAGCACTGCGTTTTCAAGTATGCAGATTTCTAAGTCAAAGCACATGGTCGCACCGTCATTCGTAGGTCTTAGCATCTGTTATCGCAAGCGGATTTGATGGTTCGTGTCGTTGGTTCGGCCGTTGCTTGGGCTCAAGTTCTGAGAGGATGTGGAGGTATCGGTCATTGTCGTCGGCCGGTCACCTGGATCGCATTAGTATGCATGTAAGACACCGCGGTCGAAAGAAGGGGAAGAGGCAGCGCCAACCACATGCGACACGCCAGATCATCTTTCAAGGTTCTAAACGTACCTCATGCGACCACACGATCGTCTCTAGAGCAGCGCGACGAACCGAGTACGACGAAGGAGCACAGTGACAGTGGTCCGACCTAGCTGCTGGCTCTCAAGGGCGCCAGGAACAGTAGTCTCGTCGCTCCAACAAAGAATGAAGCGATACAGGAGGAAGCGATGGAGGAGGAAAGAGGGGAAAGGTCTGGAATGACGGGGTGGTCCTGGCTGCGAAAGGCGTTACCAGATGTGTCGTGTTTGCTGTGACTAGTGTGGAGCAGGCACAGGAAATCAAGTGCTGCCAAGCTCTGGGGAAGAACAGCGACACTGTGGAGGCAAAGGGAAATGCGATGAAGGTCAGAAAGATGAAGCTTTTGGATCAGGTAAATAAAGGGCCTCCTTTGCTGGCCTGTTGGTGTTGGTGTTGTTGTTGTTTTTTCTGGCAGGAGGCAGAGAGTCAGGTGGGTGACAGTGCTCGCCAGTGCCGTACATCAACCAACAGCCACGTGAGGCTTGGGTGATTTGAGGGCAAGTGCACGCTAGATCAGTATCGTAGAAAGTGACTTCAAGGGAAGAAGAGAAGAAATAGGATGAGATAAGGAATTATTGAAGGAGAAGACGGAGATTTATGGTTTTCTTTATGATTCAACAGGAGTGGGGGGGGGGGGGCAAAGACGAGGAGAACAAAGGCGATAGCAGTGACATCAGTCATATCCCTCAACTTTTAAGGGCTAAAAAGCGTAATTTGGAATAACTCTCTTGTAGGTAGTTAGGTTAGAGGCTCTATGTATGATGAATATTAGTCTACTTGCAGACAGAGAACTTGCTGCAATATTTCTAAGACCACTATCACTATTCAGACCCAATGCTTTCCTTAACGGTATTTACTACTACCCCCTTGTCAAGAGGGTTAGGTAACTTATATTACAGGCAAAGCATCATCTCATGAGCACTTTGATCGTGCTCGGTGTGGAGAGGTTGATCTGGCCGCGAGGATGAGTCAGCACTATGGGAGCGGCTCCCACAGTCGCGGCGGCCTGGGGCCCGTGCTCGTGAGCCGGGCTGTCAGATCAAGTGCCATCCCTACCCTACATCAACCTTGATGGCCGCATCACGGGGCGATCCGAGCCGATATCAACAACCACAGGTCCTCAACAAGGCGAAGCCTAGGTCTTTGGAGTCTCTTCTACTAATGCTTTATTTTATTCTTTCCAATCACCAAAGAGATTATAGACGAGCGCGTAGATTACCCGACAGAAGTTTAGTTGGCGTGACCTACGCCTGGCAAAAATTGGCTTGTCTGGAGCCTTTTTTTTTG
>JWIW01000032.1:40745-62803 GCA_000966855.1 Fusarium sp. JS1030
TTAACGAGTAGCTACCTCATGATGAGGCTGTACCACGATTACCCAGAGTGCGGCCTGTCCGACAAGCAGCCGCCGATGCACGAGGTGTATTCGCTCCAACACCGCGACGTCCGAATCCCCGGGCACCCAGAGGGAAAGCCGAAACCGCGATATTATAAGACATGGGGTTTTCGGTACGAAGATTCGTGCGAGGCTGGCCTGTCGGGCCTTGACGACGACCTCCGCCCAGTCGAGCTCAACACCCCGGTCTTCACAGAAGCAGAGTGGCTCGGTGGATTCCCGTCACTAAACATGGCCCTTTCTACTATCAGAGAGGCGACAGGGGGACTGATTAGAGTTGGCCACTCATATGGAACGCACGTGAGCATGAGCTACACGGAGGCGAGCAACGACAGCGACGATGACTTGCTGACGTCGATCAAACGGCTGCTGACCTTGCTATACATCATCGAGGCTCACGTATTTGGGCTCACGTGTCCAGGCCGACAGGAGTCTGGTGGTCTCTTCCTGGCGGCGGAGCGTGACTGGGCACCTGTGCCGGATGCCTCAGGGAGCGCTGCCCGAGACGACGAGGCAAGCGACAACCTGCCCGACAACCTCATCGATGCGATGGGGAGGGAGATGATGCTGATCTGGAAGTCATCCAGTATCATCGACCTGGCCAAGCGAGTCTGCTGGGCTCCGCGAACTGGAGACATCAGGCGGCGCTCGGTGCGAATCCACCGGGCAGAAGACGACGTGCCACACGAGATTATCTGGCGCAATGAACATGGGGACGGTAGTGTACTCGAGGACGAATCTGTCTCAACTCAATCCTCTGGCGAGAGTACGGATGATGCCGTTGGAGACGCAGATGGCGACGAGTTGGAGAGGCACGCGTGTCATTCCGACGGGCCTTCAGGCGAGGACAATAAGGACCTCTGCAGCGACACATCAACCGATGGCGATGATGATACAGCGCGTGGCCAACCCGAATCGAATGACCTCATCGTGGAGGTGCGATATTTTCCAGCCAGCTTCGAGACACCGTTCCTGCAGACCATGGCCACCATCGTCCTGGCACTCGCCAAGCTGTCCCATCACCGCCAGCCCAACGTCCGCTACCGAGCTGTTGTGAAGGCACTGTACGGCATAACTTCGTCTGGGAGCCCATCAATCGAACGGGCAGCGGCTATTGTAGAGGCACTCAAGGTCTATCTAGACTGTGACTACGCCCGGACGCTGTCTTTTGATAGAGAGTACTTTGAGGCCCGGTTGGCTAAGCGCGCCAGAGGTCTCGATCCTGACCTTGATGCGTCTCAGATGTGGATCAAGGAGGAGACGCGTGCCTGATGCATTCTGCATCCGTCAAGCATACGTGTTCTCATACCACTTCCGTTGTATCGCGCATTGCAATTCTTATCTGTCGACTCTCTACTGTTGCTATTACTATTTCCTTTTAGATGTACCGGCATGGATGGCCAATGATTCGGTTGTATGTAGAGAGAGCCGGGACTTGTAGGAGGAGAGAATGTTGTCACTTGCGAGTAGTCGAGTGTTTTTATGATGCGGAGTAGGGACATTGGTGTCAGTACACGCCTTATGTTGTCTGTAGCACTATTATAGCTTATTCCTGTCTGCTACTCAGCACCCCATGATGCATGTAAAGTGTGCTACTAATGAGGAACTAGACTAAAATAGTATAATCAAGGTCCTCAAGTGCAAGTATCATAAATCAATCGCTTTTTACAAGCTATATTCAACCCTCATTTGTGATGAGATGTCGACTGGGCACAGCACATCTAGATGCGGCTTTCACTATGCTGCGAAGTGAGATTCCATCGCAGTTGGTGGAAAAGACTCGCACAGTCTTGATGGTCATGCCTCCAAAGTTTGATTTAGGTAGATCGTAACTACATATCAACCCGGCCAGTGCGGAGGGCACAACGGAGGAGATACTCAGCAGTGGCTCAACTCGACAATGGAGAATAGTCTGACGTGAGTGGTCTCAGGCTAGTTTTTCATACCAGGCCCAAGCTTCCACGACAGAAGTGGTGGCAACTTCCTCGCGGGCCGTGGTCTTCCAGTCTCTCTAGACCAGATGCACAATGCAAGCGATCACTATCCAGAGGGATGAGTAGGAGGGCTCATAAACAGCAGCAAGACAGGGGAAATTTGGGAGTAAATCCGAGGAGCGCAAACAGACATACAACTGAGCCTCAATTATAATGCCGGCGGATGGCCATCGTCACCGGAGAAAGGGGCAACCTAGGACAAACAAGCCTCTCCAGCATGAACGTCGCAACCCCTACCACAACCGCGAGTGGCCAGTACAACAGAGTCCCATACGACAACCCTCCAATCCCCACGACAAATGAACATCATCGCTCTACACCTCCGCCGGGTTTTGCAGGCCGATAGTGGCAGCGATCGAGTGCATATCAAAGCTCCAGTTGTAGTTGAACATATCAATGGCTTCCTCAACGGCGGTGTACCTTTTCTCGCTCTGCTCGATATGTTCACACGTCGCAGCTAGGAAAAGGATTTGTTGAATCTCGAGGACGGTCACTCCCTCATCGGGCATCGAGTCATGGGTGAACGGTTTTATGTAGCATAATACTCAGAGATAGGCAGATGCGGAGGGTGTACCTGTTTGTGTCGTCAGCGTTGGTCGGTATACGCAAAACTATCCAGGCTGCATATTGGAGAGAGGAAGGGAACGCCAGAGCAAAAAGGGAAGAAAGATCTCAGAGCGGTCAAGGTCGGCATGAGTAGTGTGAGGAGGCTATTATGTATCTCGAGATAAACCGAAATAGCTAGGCAGGAGAGACTTACGGCATCCTATACCGCATTGAGGGCCTCAACGCGAAACTGGTCATCGTTAGGCCGAGGGATATCCATTTCCTAAAAAGAGAAGAAGCTATTAGCGATCTGACGAGCGCATAAAAGATGCAAGGAGACGAAGAGTTAGAACTTGCCGTGTATTGTGCTATGAGGAAAGCAATAGAGTGCTCAGAAGTGATAAGCAGGCGATGGTGGGCTTGGTTGTCTGAGCTCTGGAGTCAAAGGGGTGTTGATTTGCTGGTGAAGGATTGAAAACCGAAAGTTTGAGAGAAAATTAAACGGCAGCTTTGTGGCTGCCATTGTTGTTGTTTGTTGCTCCGCCAGAAGGCCATGGGACTATAGGGGTGAATGCATCAACCTGCCAGTGGTGAGGCTGGTACTCTCTGCTGCACTTCAGCACATGCCCTTCAGTATAGGGTAGGCTTATCTTTATCGCTACGATACTGGACCAGAGTTTAGAGACTTGAACATGCCCGTGAGATTGGAGGTGAAGTGTGCTTGGATACCTACCGAGGTAGAGATGGCAAATAAGGAGATTGGGTGCCTGTCCTCCTAATACTGAGAATTTCAGGAGACTACTGTTTGGCAGTAGCGATGTTGACCTGAGACTGACAGGCTCAATATTCGAGGGCATCGAATTTTCGAGGAATTTTTCTTTATCGACCTTGTTTCCCTTAACCTTTCTTTTTCCCTGAAAGAAACATAGGGCAAGGGGCCGAGAACAAAGAGCGATACCGACAAACACCACCTGGTAAACTTCATTCACTTGACGTCCAGACAAATCAAAGCGGCGGGCTAGCCTAAGGCTTTGCCCCCGTGGCACGAACTAACACGGCGCGTTTTACAGTCAGATGCCATCGAACTACCTGCGACCTCCTAAACACCGAACGTGAAGGGCAAGCTGATCGAAAAGGTGTGTGTATCTTGGTCATGTTTTATTTTGATTCATATTTGGTGTGTATAAGTAGCCTTCCGGAGGTGATTCCATTCAAAGTTGCAAAGCTAAGAAATGGAAAATCAGAAGCGACTCTGCAACAACGAGCTCGAATACAGATACAGGGAGTCACAAGCCGGCAGACAAACTGAATCAGGGTATATCGCATTGACCCAGTTGGCCCCCTCATTCGATGACTGACCGTTGCCAGGTATTAGGCACATACGCGTTAGCCATCATCCGTTCTTCCCGCACTTTCTCATCTTCGCCTAAGATGACCGATGATTCATAGCAGCTTCTGTCGGGGCAAGACGCTCCGGGAAATTATATATCGTGCAACACCATAACTCTCCCATTCAGACCTATTTAGTTCACAAATGAGCTACGGAACATGCTTGCTGGCGAGCCTCTGCCAATGGACTCGCAGGGGAAGACAGAGCGAAAGAGAGAGATGCCACGACGACATGATCACAAAGCATCAACTTGGGTCAACACGGAAGCAGATACCGCAAAGTAGTCGAAAAACGGCCATCCCCAAACCCAAGAAATATATCTCACTCTGTGAGGCAGGAGATACGTTGTCATTGGCGCACTTCGCCCGAAGACGTCCATACCGAGATTCTTAGAAAAGACGATCAGAGGTGCCGGGAGTCATCGGGGCAAGACTTTCAAGTATGCGATCCGGTTCCTGCAGAAAGTGCAGAATGACCCCAGCAAGTTCGATATACGATACTTGAAGGCAGATCACAATAGTCCACTGGTAAGACTGGATATACGGATATCGAATGCAGGCAAGGAAGAGCATCGAATAGACCAAAGGGAGGAGGAGTGATAATAGGGTGGGTGGCTTATTGCCCCTGGGTGATAATCGTTATCGCCGGGTAGATGAAAGCTTGGTCTCTCATATGCAGCCATGGCGTTTAAAAAGGGACATGGGTAGAAAGGGCGTTTGGCGTGACTCGCGGAGCCCGACCTGGGTAGATGTATCTCATCTAGGTTATGGGACTTTCTAACATCTACCTTGATGAAAGAGATCTCCAGATCATTAGGTGAACTGGTGAGCACATATCAAAACACGGAGGATGAGGAGCGAGAGATGTGACCGACGCCTCTCGTGCACAGGGGCGTGCAGACGAAACCTTGACATGAGTAGAGGCAGGGAGCTCGGGGCCAATTTCAGCTGTAAGAGGCACAAAAGGCGAAAGTGATTATTAGACACAGTACATGACTTAGTTAACAGTCCACTGATCTTACTGATAGACTAGCAAGAGATTCGCAACTGCATTTACTTACATGGCTGCCTGTAAGGGTTATTTCCTTAAGGTAGCACTAAGGCGGAACACTCCAGAGCCAGAAATGATCCATCGCCCACACGGCATGGCAATTCGAAGACCGCACCGCGTTCCACAATCTCATACCACCCCAAAATCTCCCATAGCCCCAAAGACCCGTCCCTCACACCAAAGCAAGACAACATGAGAAGTCATTAGTTTGTTGGTCCAGCCGTCGAGCCCCCACCTTGGCCTACCCTGACTAGGATAGCGGCTGGTTCTGGAGCAGGCGGTTCCCGGAAAGACGTTTATCACCGAGGATGCGACCCCGAGTGTGGTTGCGCACGCGGACAAGGGTCTCGGCATCGTTATCGTCGCGGATGAAGTCCAACACGTGGACCTGTCGCAGTTGGCCCTCGCGATGGAGTCGCGCTATAGCTTGTTCCGTCTCGGATTCGATCCAGGGCTCGCCAAACTTGACCATTACATTGCAAAAGACCAACTGGTTCGAACCAGTGCCCATGGCTGCAAAGGTGGTGACCAACACGATAGACTTTGGAATGCCATCTCGCTCCAGCACGCGTGCCCTGTCTGAGATGTGCTGGATCAGCTCGACTCGCTTGGAAGGGGGCAGCTTAGAGCTGGCCAGCACAGGTTCGGCAAAGCGGCCACATCTGGTCTTCAGAAAGGCATATGCGGCAGCAGCAGTCGCTGGAAAAGTAGCGTACAGGAGGACGTGGAAGGGTTGGCTCTCGGAGTGCCGTATGCTCCCGTGATTAACGACACCCTGGGACGCATCCCGGATGATTTCCTCCAGCTTGGCGAACATTGGGTCGTTTCCGGTGTAGTCCTCGACATGTCGGAAATAGAGGCTGTCGTCTTCGTTGCTCAGGTCGCGGTTCACAGCGTCAGCGCGCCACGGAAAGTTCTGATTGACGCTCAGGAGCGGCCATAATCCTGGGCAGTGGGCGCCACGCATCAATGTGTTCATAGACTTCAAGCTCCAGAACGTAGAGAACTCGGCGCCTCCGGCTGCAGATGCAGAAATGGCCGCTGCGAGCTCGTTCCGGGCTTGTTCGACATGGCCATGGTACGCGGCTTGCCACTGCTGTGGTGTTTTGAAGGTTAGAGGAGTGCGAAAGTACGGGGGGAGTTGTCTGCTTAGCCTGGATCCGGCAAGGATGGGGCTTCCGGGGGCCCGGGCTGTCACCCAAGGCGATATGTGCTGCACAGCATGAACAATGACGGCCGTGGTCTCGTTGTCCTCGTCACCATGAATATCCTGCCTCTGCTGGCGAGAGACCTCTTTCATGGCTTCGTCGAAGAGACGCGACTTGGCAATGTCGCACTGGATGATCTCGTAAGAGGCGCAGAGGTCAGTTGCCCCTTTCTGGAACGGTGTGCCGCTCTGAAAGAAAACCCAGGGCCGAGGCTGCGAGTCCGGCTGGGTACGTGTGCAGATGGTCCTGATGGTCTCGTTAAATTTGTTGTTCCTCCCGTCGCACTGGTGATACTCATCGATGCTGATGGAGCGGGGGCTAATCAGGGCGCGTGGGATTACAGAATGTAGCTTGGGGTTGCGCGATCCATGCCTCTTCTCCTTCACGTACACCTTGACGGATGGCCCTGACCAGGGAGATGAAGCAGCTGCAGAAGACTAATCCAGCGACAGCTTCTCCCGTGTGGCGAGTATGAATACTGCTTGCCCTATCTTGCGAGAGGTCCCGGTGTGGGCGTAGGGGTGCCCTTTGGGTCGTTTGTCATTAACGACCTTGTTGACGTACTGGTCAAAGTACGAGAGGTTCTCGCCTTCATTCACTGTGACGTATTGACGATTGGTGGGCTCCTACCTCACCTTAATGCGGAGGTCGTCGAAAGTGAGCGCTGGCGAGGTGTTGCGAATGGGAACCAACGCCCGGCCACCGTTTATGGTGTAGCCATGGAGGACTGGCTCTCCATGCAGCGGATTGCTGGTGTCATTGATGGTGGTGTCGATGTAGGCCTCATACTCGGCGCACCATCCGGCCTCGAGCTGGCGAGTAACCACCTGAAGATCGAACCCTCGCGCCGTGTGTGCTTCATACTGGGCAAGGGGGTTTCCAGGTTCGCAGAGGCACTGAATGCCAAAGGAATCCCCAAGCGGGCAGCGACCGCCTTCTTCATGATGGCCTTCTGGGAGGTGTAGATTGGGGTTGCCACCGATGTGGTCGCGAATTAGCTGCACGTACCGCGTCATGAGGAAGACGGCCAGCATCGAGATGGTTTTGCCTCTACCAGGCGCATCGGCTAAGTAATGGCCGTTGACCGGAGACTGTTGGCGAGCGCTCGTGGCGACACGGAAGAGAAATGCGAGCTGATGTATGCGGATTGATTTGAGTGTGCCAGGTAACTTCTTGACTGTGTCACCACTGACACGAACTGGGTCCATACAAAACATCCGGGCGAAAGCGGGGATATCGCTTGGAGGCAACGAATTGACCTGGTACAGATGGCCCATTATACCCTGAGCTTCAGGCAGGTCTGCCGAAGACTGCTCCTCTTCTCCATGACCGTCGTCTACTGATTCATCCGAGTCATTGCTTGAGTCGTCGGAGACAGTGATGCATACGGGGTCGTCGGGGGACTCATCGGCGTTGCTTTCCATTCCTTCGATGAAATGGTTGCCGGTATCACTGGAGGCCGAATCGTTGCCCTCGTCGACATCACTGGGTCTCATCATCAGATCATCCTGGGGGGCTTCCCGGGAGCTACCAGATCCTCTCCGACGGGGACCTCGGGGTCTGATATCTGCTCTGTGACTTTGGGCCGGGAGAGCTGGACCGCGTGGCTTTCAATGTCGTACCTGCCGTCTTCGACCCAGGTGGTGATCTTATACAGACAGTACTGGAAGCTCGGCTCATCACTGAAGCACTGGGTCTTCAAAGCTGAGTTGTTGGAGTCCCTGGACTCTTTTACCCACATCGTGAGAATGACTTTGCTATTGTTTGGCTGTGCCGGATCGCGGGGGAGCGCGTCGACGATGGCTTTGTAGCTGTAGAGAGTGTGTGGTTGCCGATACGCGAGAATTTCTGCCAATCCGCCCGTCGTGTCTGCACGTCGGAAGCAGGATAGCGACAGCAGCTTCTCGCAGCCTTCTATTGTATCCGGGATCGATAGCGAAAACATGAGGCTGTCGAGGTCGACATTATGCGACTGATGCGGGAACATGGCCATGGTGAACAGGGCCCTGACTATCAGACAACCTGAACTCCGAGGTACCTTACGGTCTTATCGTGAGGACAGGCGCGCAGATGTTCTTCGTCGTGATGTGACTGACGACGAGCAGAAGAAGAGACAAGCTGCAGTGGCCTGTGCAGATATCACGGTCAGCTTAGCTTCATTCACGCTTGCAAACAACGTGCTTGGTTGCTCACTTGCTCAATTTCCATGCGTCCACAAAGGAAAAGGAACCGCCGAGCTGAAAGACTCACGACCGGAGTCTTGCAAGGAGGCAGGCAAAACGCAGTGAAGAACGTACCTCAATGCTAAGCAAAGAATATACCCAGAAGAGGTCGGCGAAGGGCCGGACCATGCCACAAGGCGGAGGGCAACAAGGCAGGTCTCGGGAAACTGGTCGAGAATATTTGGCAAAGTCAAGGAAAGGAAAGGAGAGGCCGGGAGCACCCATACACCGAGTTACATTTGACGAAGGGGCAATCTGGTTCTGGTTGGATGAAGAGAGTGAACCAGAGGGTGATGATGGTGAGATGATGGAGGGATTGAGAAGAGGGAGGAAGGCATCGACGAAATGTCCGGGAGGAGATGAATCATGCAGGTAGGCCAAGGTGGGGAGGTAGGGCAGAATGCGGAATTTTGACACAGCGGTGTGCCTGTTTGCTTAGTTACAATCAAAACCTACGTGTTGATGAAGCCAGATGGAGTGAATGTTATCCAGAATCTCATCTTGGGTTGCTGCTATCAAGGAGCAGTGTCACGCAAGAACACGGGTAGATGGATAACTCCCGCTGCACATACCATGCCGGCAAAGGAGGTCGAAGAGACACATAGAGCCTAATTTCTTCCCATCCAGCCAGCCCGCAATGATCATTGGTCTTCTTCTCAATTCTACTTTGTCCTTTCGGTTCCTCTTTTACATTGCGAGTTCTATCCCGTGCTTTCCCCGATCCTTCGCCTCACCCCTCATATTCGCTCTGCCCTGTCACCATGCGAAGGGTTGGCGTGGTGCACATCACAAGGGAGCAAGGAAAATGCGGCAGCGAGACCCCTAATTCGTTTTCATGGTTGTATACAGAGAGTATAAAGCTACAGGCAGTTGGCACAAAAGGCAAATGCTGCAGTAAGACATTGATGCGCGACCAAGTAAAACAACCCTGCCAATCGCTCACACAGATCAATCCGAACCCAGTATGGTAGAGCCCTATTCCTTCCGGCGCCGTAACATGAAGTCACCACCAATTTCAACTTCTTCCATGGAGAATCGCACATGTGGCAATGGGCTATCGTCGCCGCGGATCATCGTAAGAGAGCCAGTGTTGATCCACCGCTGAAGAGAGGCCAGCAAGGTCTGCCAACCCCGTGGTCCTCGGAAGAAGTAGGCATATGCTTTTATCTCCTCCTCTGCACGGAGGACGTCGCAGCGGTAGGAGAGATTACCCAGCTGGCCACACGTCTGGTTCATCCTTGCCGTAAACGAGTCGAGAAGATAGCCTTGTATGGAAGGTAGGACGAAGCCAGGCTGGACCACCAAAGATGGACCGACGCTGGAGCGAGGCTGATGCGAGTAAAACGCGGAGAAGCAGCCAGTGTGGCCGGTGACGGTGCCGAATGGTGTTTTCGATGTCTCAAAGGACAGCTAATCCAACAAGAAGACGACACGTGCCGGCAGGTCGAAGGTGCGAAGTCTGAAGGGCAAGACCCGTCTCAAGTCAGCTGGTTGACATCGAAAGAGGTGGAAGAGGTGTAGCAGGAAACTTACCGTCTGCAAGGATGTTTGAGGTTGTCGGTCCCGTCGTCGGATATGTACCCCGAATCTCTCTTGGACCCCAATCGCACTGAATGGAGGCTTTGGGAAGAACTCTGGGGAGAACTGGACAAGAGGTTAGTGAACATACATACACATAACGACTTCGAAAGGCTCTACGATCGCAACGCAGAACAGGCAGGGCCTATCTACGAGAGCCATGAAGGGATGCAGCGAAGGCATATACTCTGTTAAGGATAACGGGAGGTGGGATGACCCATGGGTGGATGACGTACCTGTTCTGTGCCTTACGACGCTGGCGAATGGCTAGTAGGAGGGCGCCCTTATTTATGCGTCGACGGGGCATTTTCAACGACATCCAAGCCTGCGGGGGTTGGTCGAGGGTTTCTGGTGGCGATGCGGAGAAGGATGCGAGATGAAAGGAGTATCATCGGCGCTGATAAAGGTCTGGATCCGAAGGCAGAGCAGGAAGAGGATGAGACCTACTGGAACGCTGAAGGCGGTGTGTATCAAGGCAACTGTTGGCGTACGACATGGGGTAAGCGATTGTAGAGGGAAGAGAGGGAGAGAGGGAGGAGATAAACCGGAGAAGAAGAGTCTGGTCGCCGTGGGTGGGTGAATGCGGTGTTTTTGCAGAGAGGTGATCGCAGCTGGCGGCAGCTGTCAAGTGGGCTTAGTCCAGAGAAGGGCACCCTGATAGACGGCAAAGCTCCAGGCACCGGCCGGAAACGCGATCGGTTACCAAGCTTGAATTTTGACAATCTGATTCAAGGTAATGCCCCGCGAAGTTTACGCAGGACCCGAGTAAATGCCAAACAGTGATCACGTATGGAGAAGGTGGGACCTAAGAGCTAATTCCAAGGGGACCAGAGAGGAAAAGAGCTTGAGCCGACACATCAAACAGAGTGCATAGAGTTAGAGAATGTTGAAGATGGTGCGAGTAAATAGATGGCCAGACCTGATGGACATAGCTGGTGGAGAGGCTGTTTTGCTACTTAGGCGTATTTGGTGAATGTCGTCTGTTTTAGGTTCTCGGTAATCGTGCGGCTCTGCTCGTGCTCCGCAATGCCTCAGATTTACCAAGGTAGGTACCGACGTGATGCAGGGTAATACGTGGGAGGGGCGGTGATACGGAAAATGCCCAGTTGCATCGTCACAGCCAATGCTTGAGGCATTGGCAAGTATTAGACGTAGGAGCTGTGATGCTAGGTGTCTAAGGCATCGCCATGTTGCACTTTCCCCTCTCAAAGGCGCACGAGGAATGGGGGTCAATTGAGTTTCGAGGGAAGCGGGCCGGCCCGAGACCGTTGCATCACCAGTCCATTCTCTTCTCAACCACCAATTGCAGGGTCAAAAGCTGAGGTGTGTGGTCAGAGTGCGAAAGTTCTATGGGATCTCTTCTGCTTGTACGTAGGCAGATCGATAGGTATGTAGGTACACGATGTTTCATTCTCAGGCTTTAGCCCCCCAATAGACAAGTTAGTCCCGCCCGCCGACTCTGACTGCAGGCTCGTTACACCATGTCAAGTCGCAAGCCAATCCTTGTGCTCTAGCACGCATGCCGCGCGGTATGATGTCTAGGCGGCTATAGATCGTCTACAGCCCTCCCCTCCTGCCATGGGATTTCGCACACAAAGGGGCAAGTTTCCGGGTTCAACACACGGGCAGTGAACGATGTCTCTTTTCGAACGGCGGTAGGCCACTCTCGACCGGCAAGGGCCAAGTCCCGAGTGCCTTCTCTCTCGCTGTTGGGTCTGTAGCCTGGAAGGCGCTCCCATTCACACTGGGATCCTGTCCGGATACAGTTGGCACATCGTCCGGCCATGATGCCTGGAAGGCTAAATCAGCCACAGAAGGGCACAAGGACATGGTCCCCGTCGGTTGTGACGGTCTTATGAAACGTTTTGCTGCAGGGGAGACACACAACCGGATTCTGTACACCATAGAATGCAACAAACAGGGCGAGAGGTCCGTAGTCCTTCAGCAGAACACGGAAGAAAAACCACCCTCCAGGGCAGGCAAAGTCTGCGCCTAGATAGACAGGGTTGGCCTGCAGCGAAGGGAGCAGCTGCAGGGCATCCCTCATCTTGCCGTTGCCGATGGATATGTTCTCCCAGAAGTGTGTCTCGACCAGTCGGGCTTGGGCAGGTGTGGCGAGGCCTTCGTTGCGAAATGTAAGCTCGACGTAGAGCGGATCGGCCTTTCGATCAAGGGCGAGGCCTTCGACAAATGACAACCGCAGGCTGCGTCTGTACTGGTGAAGGGAACAGCAGGGTCAGCAAATGGAAGCCTCTGTGAGGGTGAGGGAATCGAGGTGGAACATGGAGAGACCGAGCTAGGAACTAGCAAAAAGGAAAACTCACAAGCATCAAGCGCCTCTCGTGGAGAGCATTACCGACCGTGAAGCATATGTCGGAGTGAATGGCCGGGGATATATGTGTCTCAAACTCCGCCTCATGTAGGGATGGTGTTGCTATGTCCCGGATATCAGGCAGATCGCTTCGTTCAAGCTCAGAAAGACGATCAAGGACCTCACCGCGTGCAGGAATAGGCTGGCGCTTCATCATTCAAGGCAAGAAAAGGATCTCTATGAGTCGATGGCGGTGTATTGCAGGCTTTGTCTGTGAAGAACATGAGATGAAGGATGTGGAATGAAGGAGCAAGGAGCGCTAAGAGGCTGATGCAGATGTCGAATGCTATGCACGAGCCGGCGCGAGAAGGCGATCACGCGGCAGCAAGCCCAGGTGGATAATTCGGTAGGTAGCAAGTCGGGTTTTGCGCCAAACTGACCGAGAAGGGCACCGAAGATGCAGGTTTATTATTAATATCGACTGCTCGAGTTCGCTATTTGTTAGTCACTTTTATTAGTCACTTTTGTTGGTCGCTTTTGTTGGTCGCTTTTGTTGTGCGCTCTTTGTTTGCTGCCGTTTGTTTGTTGCTATTGTTATGATTGTTCTTGTTTTTATCATTATCGCTGTGGCCACGGCTATCAATACTCATTGAGCTTCAGGCAGCAAACACAGCACTTGGCCACTGGGGCAGCCGAGGTTTTGAATCAAACAACAAACTCCAACAGGTCTGCTGAATCGCACAACATTGCTCACACGGCCTGACAGCATCAATCCTGTCCCTACCCTTATACGGTGCATCGGGACAGAGTGGTGATGCTTCTCTCAATGTGTTAAAAGAACCCCAGAGTCAATTAATCTTTGACGAATCTTCCCCATTTGCACTTAACTCCCAACATTTCTCACGTCGTCTCTTCTTCTAGCAACACACCTACGCACATCCACAAGCTGCTTACCGCAGTCCCCTCCCCCGAAGGCTACAAGACAGGGCATTGCTACACCGTTCCCTCGACATATTTCTCGCCGACTAGTCTCGTTCCTGTGCTCTCTTGCCTTTTCCACGAAGGCACGGACAGCTTCGCAGCCAGGACGGGTACGAGAGAGGCTACAGGCGAGGTCTCACTCTCCACATGATGTCGACACGCGACATCGCCCCTCTCGGGCTGCATCGTCAGTACCAACCTGGAGGTTGCCCCCTACTCGATGAGGCCTGTAATAATTAACGGTAAACAAGCCAGAAACATCGAAAGCGGGTTCTCTATATCATCTCACGCGTACGGCATGCCCATTCTGGTGAAGACAGAATAGCATAAGTCGCCCGATTCAGAAGCTGGTCGCGGAAGTCACTTGCTAGTGACAAAGAGGATCTGGAATATGAGCCGGATGGACAACACCGGGCCGAAAACACGTCTAGCTACCCAGAATACATTAAAACAGAACGTCATGGAACGTCAGCGTCCACGACACATGCAGCTCCCGCCCTGCACATCTCCCAACGAGCTAACTGCTCCATAGAAGGAGATGGATCTCTCAACTTGCGAAGTTTATGCTGAAAAACCCTTTTGGGAGGACAGTACGTCCGCGTACTGATGGATGGCTTATGGGTGACCTCCGGATTGTCGTCAGGCGATACCCGGTTTCTGATGACAGGTAGATGATAACATGAGTGTCATCTACGGCGCTGCTGACCGCTGGTCCGCCCGTTGCTAGGGCGAGACAGGGAGTCTCAACGTCGTCAAGTTGAGATTCTCGTGTCTGCTGAGATAATTAGAGTGTTTGAGGAGATCAGAGTCCAATCTATCGGGTATACGAGGATTGGAGGGCAAGAGCGGTCGCGCCGCAGTAGCCTGAGCCTGAGACTTGTTGCACATCTCCGCGATCAGAGGAATGGTCGAAGGTCAGACGAGAAGCTGAAGAATGAGTCCTGCGTAGTAGAGCCGTCCACAGAACGAAGCGCCCCACGGATAAGAGAAGCTGGCGACGCGGGCCTAGGCTACCTCAACTTCGGCCGCCATGGTGGTGGCAACGCGATGTCATTGGGCTCCAGAACCCTCTCTCCCTAGTGATCGGTGAGGCGGTTGAGGGAAGCTATTTAGCAGATTTCGATGGGTCTGAATCGGCAGAGGACAAGGATAAGTGCCGCGATGCATCAAAGGGGCGAGAGAAGAAGTTGCGGTAGCTAACACGGCCGGTTGTATTGAGGAGAGGCGGAAAGTTGACGCGGCCGGAACCAAGAGAGGGCGATGGTGACTTCAACCCACGATCGTCATTCCGTTCCTGCACGACGCAGGAGTCTCTGGGCTGCCGAATGCAGCTGATGGAAGCTCCTTCATTGTTGGTCAGAGCCTCTACGTGGTACAGACACTGGATGACTCTTGGGGCACTAGCGCTGGAACATCCACCCAGATGGAGGGTCGCCGTGGGGTCCTCGTCAGAATTCGATGTAGTTAGCTGGTCGGAAGTCTATGAGATAGGGTTGGATTAGTTAGTGGGTGAAATCACAAAGGGCCTGACGGGCATTGTCAGGTGAATCCTGTCACCTCAGCAGAAAGATGACTGCACCTACCCGCGAAGGGCTTATTGATAGAAAGCCACATTTGAAGAACAAACAACTAGTCAGCCGACTTTTCGGCATAAAAGCGGCGTAGGGGTAGTAGGAGGGCGGGTTGCCCGCGTGCCGAGCGAAGCAACTGACTAGTGCAAACCGGATGATTTGCAGAGATTTCACATAAATAGCAAGAGAAAACAAACTGGAACAAAGGCAAAGCCGTCCAAGTAGAAACATGAGGTGCATAAGAGTGGGTTAGCTCAGTCAATCCAATAGTTGCACGTTAAGAATTGAGACAATGTACGCCAGAGGGAAAGAATGTGATACGGTTTACATGAATTGGGCTATTTGAGGAATGTCGTCTGTTTTAGGTTTGGGTTGGTCGAGCGGCTTGCCTGTGGACCACATGGTACCCACGTGGTGTATGCAAGCAAGGATCTTCAGTGGCCACGTGACTGTCAACCTATTCGATAGGGGGCCAAGTCCATTTAGGCTTGGTAACCACAGGGCGACAACGAGGAAACGGGCGATTCTATTGACATGGGCATAAGGAATGTGATTACTTCTAACCCCTGTTCCATTGGGTCGAAATTCGTATGTGAAATCCGGCCAGATAGACCCTATGAGTAGTGCACACGCACTCTATGGTGTGCCGGTCGCGGGACTCGCTGTCCCAATCAATGTCTCTTTCGTGCCCACATCGATCAAATGGCAATAAAACGGGTGGTCGGGTGATTTCCGCCTCCCGTAGGAGCAGAATAGATTAGCATCGTCGTGGTCGAATCTCTCGTGGCATTCGGCGAAGTCACCGTGGTGTGTTCTGGCGGCCAGAAGACGGTGAAGCGTCGGTCTACCTGGCCTGAGTTCTTCAGGGCACTTCGGAGTGGCCTTAAGCTCCAGGTTTCGGTATGTATTTGTCATGTTGTCGTTCCACCATGTGGAGAAGAGCTTCCTGGGGATAGCTCTAGCTTTGCGGCGGATAAAAGCTAGGGTTGGCTTGGCCCCAAGAGGGACTGGGAGTGCGCAGCCTTCCTTCGCAAGTCGGTCGGCTACCTCTTGCCGGGAATGTCTTTATACCCAGGGCACCAGCCGACAAATACTCTTCGTCTGCTTTTTGCGATCCTCCTGAAGGCTAGGAAGACTTCCTGAGAGGAGTCGGCAGGTTTGCCCACTAGGCAGCCCGGCGCTGATGTGTTATCGAGGCATACATAGATGGGTGCCCGTCGTTAAGTTGCACGCCCTGACTAGGCCGTCTAGCGCGCCCCTTGCCTCTGCGTCGAAGACTTCGGCGTCGCCCATTCGGCCCTTTCCCTGAAAAATACAGCGATTTGACTGAAAGATAGCGAAGCCGAAGGCCGTTGCCCAGGAATCCATTTTCGAGCCGTCTGAATAGACCACTAGCGCGGATGGGGGGACTTTTCGGAGCCATTCAAGGAAGGCCAACTTGGCACTTTGTTATCCGGCCGGAGGGTGGGAGGACCAGTGGGTGGTACGGGAGGAGCTGAGGCCTCAGGCAGTCTGGGTAGAGTCAGGTCGTCCTTGTGAGTTGGGGGAGGTGGAAGGTGAATCTATTTCCAATCGTAGGTGCTTTGCTACCTCTGCTGGCTAGCGGCTGTGTGTGGTCAAGGAAACGAAGGCGGGCTGCAAACCGAAGGCGCCATGTTTCGAGGAGCTGTATAGCCATCCTTCTTGCTGTGTGGGCAGGCCGGGCAATTTGCGTCTGAGGCGACGTGCGGTCCTCGGCAATTGGAGCATCTTTCGATCGGCGCGTTGCATTCGTCTGTGGGGTGTTTCCCGAACCGCATCGGTGACATCGTTGAGCCTCTGTTGCAGCCTCGTTTGTGGTGGAATTCCCAGCAGTTGTCGCATTGGGTGATAGGGGTCTTGGACTTGATAAGTCGTGCTCGTCTGCTCTCGCAAGGAGGAAGTTGGTGACCTTGGGCTTCTCCCTAAAGGAGACGATCCAGGTCATGAGGTGGGGGTCAGTAGTGGACTCGTGCTGGGAGGGTCGGACCTTGATCGGTTTGATTCCTGCCTGGATATATGCTTCCTCCTGGGCGGCCTTCTCGTAGTCTTCGATTTCGACGCCGTCGTTGCCTTTAAGAATTTTTAAACAGTCATGTACCACGAAGGTAAACCACCTTTTAGATCTCAATGTCTGTGACTCCATAGCTAGCATAGGTACTGTATCTTGTTTTTAGTGACGACGATCTTTTCCTGAACCGTCTTAGTGACGGATCGAACCGCCTAGCCGATTTAGACTAGGTACCCCTGCTTCCTTGGCGATCAGGTCGCGAATTGCATATGGCTTCTTGCTCCATAGGGGAAATTGCTCGTCGGGTCTGACGAAGACGCGGATGTCTTCTGATGACGTTGGGTCCAAGAGCGAGAGGTTCCGCGACTCAGGGATGATATTGACGCGAGCTGGGACGCGTGTTCGTGGTCTCCCTCTTTCAATGAGATTTTGAAAGTCTATGGCATCCCCCGACCAGCGACTGCTGGCGAGTGTCTGCGCCTATGTACTGTTCTTCGTCGTAAAGTGACGGGCGTGGACTTGCTTAGATAGAACAATTGAGTTCGTGGCGACTGGATTGGGTATGGTGTTGGCTCTCCCCATTGTTGAGCGAAGATAGTAGCAATTTCTTGTGCGAAGTCGCGGGCTGTCGGAGTCGTGAATTGGGCGGCGGCGATGTTGAATGCCTTGCAGAAGGCATCGAGGACCCTGAGTTTCTCGTCGACGATGGCACGGTCGAGGGCTGAGATGCCGGAGAGTGCGTCTGTAGTGTTCGTCAAAGGCTTCTGTCGGAGCCGGCGTTCACGCTTGCGAGAGTGTTGTTGTTGTCGCGTCGGCGGGCTTTCTGTCGTGGGCGTTGTTCGCGCGTGGGGCGAGTGCCGGGCTCTGGGATCGTGTCTTCCTGGACGGCGTTGACACGGTCACCGAGGCGCTCAACGATTGTTCGTCGTCGTTGTTCTTTCGCGGGAACTGGGGGCTCAGTGTCCACTTCCATTAAGCCATTCGCGGCTGGTTGGGAGGCCATCGCATGAGCGGGGTGATCTTGCGACTGGTGGCGTGCGTCTGCTAGTGAAATTTATGTGTGGTGGGAGACTTCCTTAACACCAGTTGTCAAGGAAGTATATGTAGGAGGGAAGTGCGGCCGGAACCGTGGCGTATGTCTTCAAGTTATCTAGGGTAAGTAGATGGAACCTGGGGATATTACCTCCCTTTGTACAAAATAATGTTGGCTATTTGAGGTAGACATATTGCTGACTAGGTAAGTAGGGATTAAATAAGTCATCCTGATTACCTGACAATAAGGTACCTTTGAGAAGATCGACCTTAGACGCATGCCTGGTCACCCAAATTCCAAGACAATTTCTCCGCTCAATTATGACATCGCATTGTGATCCAACCGGGCATTCGCAAGCCGAGACTTTAGACATCCCGTTTCAAGCTGAATTGACAGCAAACCACCATATACGCTTCAGGCGCTTCAGAGTTGTGGCAAGAGTCTAGTTCGCCCCGGGATAACGAGTCATGAAACGCCTCACGTATCTTGTTTTAGGCCTCAAGATAACGGCAATACCTACTCAAAGCTACGGCACTAGCGAGGCTGTGGAGCTAAAGAGGGTGGTTTCGCGGCGGACCCGATACTGACCTCTAGAGTCGTATATCAACGAGATTTGTCGATATCTCACTTAACGATTTAATTCTGAGACGGATCCCATGAAAGGCAACCGCTTAAGGTGTTGATTGTTGACATCTGTTCAATGTTAACGATGAGTTCAGAAGCAAAATAAAGTACCATCTTCAACTGCCGATTCACCGCAGTGATGTCCAGCCGAATCATTTGTGCACACAACGGAGATGCTGGATTTCTTCTTCTATCTGGTCAACCACTTCAAACGGCAAGCGATATGAAGGTTCCTTTCGTCATAACCGGCAATGAGGCTTCCATTGTGGGGAAGAAGGCGAAGGGAAGGCTCAAGAGCGAGAGACTCGATTCAAATTCAAATTCTCCTTCCTGGGCTATTCTTATCTATTTATTTGCATTTCCCTATCAAGGAAAGGGCTCTCACGGTTCAAGAAAAACACAGTCTATGTCCACATCAGTATCACCATAACCCAATGCTGACACAATTGCCTCTTTTTTTGATCTCAATACTGAGTAGCGGCAAAGAGCCATGCCGAGATGCACTGCTGTAGCCATCGTGGCTTGAAAGTTCTAGA
This sequence comes from Fusarium sp. JS1030, assembly GCA_000966855.1. Classification (NCBI taxonomy): domain Eukaryota; kingdom Fungi; phylum Ascomycota; class Sordariomycetes; order Hypocreales; family Nectriaceae; genus Fusarium; species Fusarium sp. JS1030. The sequence continues at coordinate 59,879 of JWIW01000032.1, forward strand.
CAAGCACTTCTCGGTGGCGGCGGCAACTGTCGCTTTATCTAGGTAGATCCGTCTAGATAAAGCGCTGATGTATTCGGCGGGCATGAAAATGACCTGCATTAGCTAGCCCATGAGCCCTTGTTTAGTAATGGCATCCAGTGACTGGGGAAAAGGTGTTTTTGTAGGAATAGAGTGTCTCTAGCTTGCGAGGATGGGTCAGATCAGGTATGAGTGTATAGAAGGGACGTGATTTTCAAAGTTTATTAGGCCCTATCACCTTCTAGTGCAGCAAGTGGTCGCCCCCGACCTCTTTCTCATGAGTGTAAACAGCAAACCAGGCCCCAAAAGAAAACCACATTCATACCCCCTTGACAAGTGTCATCGCTTTCATATTAGGCGCCTTCATGGTGACCCTATATTCATTACCAACCTCATCTCCATGCAACAATCTGCCGTGCGCTCATTGCCAATTCCCCCAATCGTCATTCTCGTCTTCCTCAACAATACCATCCAGGGCACGTAAAAGATCACACTGCTCCATGTAGATAGCCGACTCTAGGACATAAGAGAACGTAAGGCCAATCTTCGAGTTCGCGTCAGGATTCCCGAGCATGGGCAGTATCCGAGTGATTTCGTCAAAGAGGTCAAGAGCCAACTTTGGGAACTTCTCATCCTCTAGGCCTTTCCAATCTTCCACTGACATGATCACTTCGTCACGACAGCATGGAATCGCACCACAGAGTTGGGCAGTCAGTCCCGGGATATAGTGATGGAGAGTCTCATTGGGCTCGTGGGAAGGGTTCCTCCCAGTGAGGGCTCCAAGAACCTCCTCAGCAAGACGAACGATCTCCCGTAGGTCAGAACATTCGTTGTATATGTCCTCATGACTAGGGGGCCCCTTTGTACTGAGCATGCCAGTCATCATTTTCCAGAATGGGCTCTGGATCTCAAGTTGCTGGATCTGATCGCAGAGATGAGTGCACTGGGCCGGAGTAAACCGCCTGACCGGGTCCTCAATTTGACCTTCCCTAGCGTGAGGCCCAGCAGCTTCAAGAATCTCGTTGATTTGAGATGGGGTCAGTTCGCGTTCTGGAGTGCCGGGAGCCGGCATGGTAAGTCCCTTAGCTCGATCTGTAATTATGGGAATGTTGTTGCTCGCGATGGTAGCAATCGCTTGGTCTTCGATCCCTTGCCACGTAATCAATCCAGGGTAGTCGATTTTCATCATATTTAGGGGTACTTCCATGTCTTGTGCCAGCTCCAGTCGGTACTTTTGGTTGCGATGAGATTCATCGGCGGTCAAAGCGCCGCCTCGTGCCATAGCTTCGCGACTCTGGAAAATAGACAACACTGACTGCTCTCGGTCGGTCGCTGTAGGTGGCCCGGTGGGGTGTGGAACGGCATCCAGGTCCTGATAAAAGGGCCCAATAAACTGGTCTGTTCCCGTTAGAGCTACCACCTCCGCTCTACTCTCGGGAATCCAGAACCGCGGCTCAGGTAGAGGGGGGATAAAGGTTGACTCAACAGTCAGCATCGGGGACCGTAAAACAACCTTCGCCACTGCGGCGGGCACGGCGACAGCCTGAGATGACCGTGTACGACGGTGGTAGCAAGGTAGCCCACATAATCTAATGTCATTTATCAAGCAGAGAGCAGTCAAGCCAGTAGTACCTCTTTGAGCCGATCCTGATCCACCTGGCCAAATGAGTGTTGTACCTGGCATAGAGTGAGGTACGATAGGGACTCTAAAGGAGTCCGGAATAGCTTTGGAAGCAGAGGTGGCATCTCTGGCCAGCCGTAGGAGCTTGGTGACGTCAAGGGCATTCTGCCTGATCGAGAATGTTGGTCCCCCAAAGTGGGTGTCGAGTTCGTACTGCATGCTGATGAATCGTAGTGGGTGCATATACCGGGTGAGTTTATGAACCTCGTGGAACCGAATGTAGTGAGGCCAATAAATGATGAAGATGGGTAACGCGACTTGAGGGACGGGGTACTTTAGCACATTCTTCCCATCAAAAGCACAGCCTTCGGCCATCAAGTCAGAGCTCTTTTGGATATCAGCGTACACGAAAAGTGCCTGCAACGCCAAGTTGATAGACATGGGGTCCATGGGGTAAGACCAGAGGAAGCTCTTTAGTGCATCGAGAATCTCGGGGCTGATTACCAATACCCCAAGAGGTGGTAGGAGGAGAGTAAAATGCTGATCCTTATCGCCGGAATCCGAGTAGACGCGTGAGAGGTCAGGTCGCCAGTCGGAGCCTGCGGGTCCCGGCCGATGGTGGCAGGGCGGGCGAGGTGGTAGTCCTTCAGTCAATCTTCGGTGCTCTCGTTTGATCGCAACGACGACGCTTTTCTCATCGTGAAAGTTTCTGTCGTTCTGCATAATGAGGGACTCTACCGCGGCAATGTTCCCAGGGACCGTCATATTTTCGTGCCAAATCACGCTCCCGTCACTGACTTTGTTGGGGGGTCATAGAGTCGTTCCAGAGCTTGGCGATGGCATGCCGTCCAACAGGGCTGAAGGTTTTCCCAATGGCATGGCCATCGTATTGAATGGACCAAGCCTCTGTACTGGAGCGGGCAACTAGTTTTGGTTGGCTTGGAAGACCATAGTAGTACTGCTCCCGTTCCTCGGCGGTGGGGGCAGTTCGACCGTCGAAAATATCTACGCTAGCCATGGCGAAATGATTAGTATCAGATGGCGAGCTCTGGCTTCTCAGATGAGTGTAATTCTTGGCAGTCGGACAATTGTCAGATGGGCGCCTAGACAGCAGCGCAGTCCAACGTTTGGAAATCGAGGGAGCCGGTGGGATTTGACTACGAGCAAGCGAGGATAGAGAGGGCACGATCGGAGTATGCGGCTGCATGTTGCTTAAATACCGTCGTGGACCTAATAGCGTGAGGCTATGAGCATCCTTCAACCTTAAGCACGGAGATGACTTACGA
>JWIW01000032.1:63860-152546 GCA_000966855.1 Fusarium sp. JS1030
CCCCCGGATGGCATGAAGATGAAGATGAGGGATCAGGAGCTTAGGAAACGACAGGTTCTTACACGGAGTCCTTACATGATATATAATACCAAGAATGGCCATGGCACTGGATCAGTACGTAGATAATGCAGTAGTAGTAATAGCTTCCCGGCCCGCGGACACACGGCCTTCGGCTGAGGCTACCCCATGCGCCCCATCGCCGCTCCAATGTGCATGGGGTGACGTAGTATTTTAGCTAATCAAAGATAATCCGCTCCACTTGAAATCACGTGCGTGCTTCGCCGATCAAAGTCAGAGGTTCCACAGGCTAGCCGAATTAGGTTACTCGGGCTAGCTGCGGTTAAGGGTCACGGGAATCGAACCCACAGCCTTTGCGACAGGAGCAATACGATACAACGGAACCTTAGAATCACGCCGGATCCTGTAAGAATTCAGAACAGAGGAGCCAATGCATCTAGGAACACGGGACTAGTAGCCTTTCACACCTTACCCAGAAGGACAGCCGAGCCAGATTAACAAACGTTAGGATCAGCTGCTTTAACTACCTATCACTAGCAGTCATCAAAGTAGAATCAAGTTACTAAACCGAAGAAGAATTACTTTTTCTGTCGATATTTTCTTCAACTCAATGCCCCAAATAGCGCAATAAAAGTTCTAATAAGAACAAAGATGCCAAGCAAAAGCTATACAAAGCAGCGGTCGAAGCGTGGGATGACATTGATCAGAAGGTGCTACAGAACCTCGTCAAATCGATCCCGAAGAGGTTACAGGCCGTCATCGACGCAGACTTTTGTCATCTGACTGTAACACAATTGCCTCTTTTTTGACTTCAATACTGTGTAGCGGCAAAGGGTCATATCGAGATGCACCACGAGAAGTTATTACGCTACTCAATGGCCATTAGAATGCCTGCTTTACTGGCCCAAAGGGGGCCATTCCTTTCCACCTCCAAATTACCTCAAACGAAGAATTGCGATGAGGACGGAAGGTTTTTCGGTGTGAAGGGGAAAAGTTATAGTAGTTAGTTTGTGCAGCTTCAACATGTCGGCAAATTGCCAAATTTCCTTGGCATACTTTAACTTTGAACATAGTGGAGTGGTGACGAATAGAGCACACATCGATTGCCACCTCCTACGACATCCGCCAAGTTGTGGCTATGAACGCTGGGTTCGCGGCATGCGCCAATAGTGAGCCGGAAAAGCAACACCAACTGCTGCAGCCGTCGTGGCTTGAAAGTTCTAGACAACCTCTTCTCGGTGTCGGCGGCGACTGTCGCTTTATCTAGGCAGAGCAGTCTAGAGAAAGCGCGAATGTCTTCAGCGGGCAGGGAAGTGACCTGCAGTAGCTGGCCCATGAGCCCTGTTTAGTGACGACATCTATTGACTGAGAAAAATGTGCTTTTGTGGGAATAGAGCGGCTCTGGCCTGCGAGGATGGGTCGGATAGGGTGTGCATGTATGGAAGGGACGTGATTTTGCAAAGTTAATTAGGCCCTATCACGTTCTAGTTCAGCAAGTGGCCGCCCCCGGCCTCTTCTCATGAGTATAAACAGCAGATGGAGCAAACCAGGCCCCAAAAGAAAACCACAATCATACCCCCCTGACAAGTGTCATAGCTTCCGTATTAGGCGCCTTCATAGTGACCCCATATTCATTATCGACTTCATCTCCATGCAACAGTCTGCTGTGCCTTCATAGCCAATTTCCCCAATCGTCATTCTCATCTTCCTCAACAATATCATCCAGGGAACGTAAAAGATCACACTGCTCCATGTAGATATCCGACTCTAGGAGACAAGAGAACGCAAGGCCGATCTTCGAGTTCGCGTCAGGGTTCCCGAGCATGGGCAATATCCGGGTGATTTCGTCAAAGAGGTCAAGAGCCAACTTTGGGAACTTCTCATCCTCTAGGCCTTTCCAATCTTCCACTGACAGGATCACCTCGTCACGACAGCATGGAATCGCTCCACAGAGTTGGGCAGTCAGTCCCGGGATATAGTGATGAAGAGTCTCACTGGGCTCGTGGGAAGGGTTCCTTCCAGTGAGGGCCCCAAGCACCTCCTCAGCAAGACGAACGATTTCCCGCAGGTCAGAGCATTCGTTGTATATGTCCTCATGACTAGGGGGCCCCTTTGTACTGAGCATGCCAGTCATCATTTTCCAGAATGGGGTCTGGATCTCAAGTTGCTGGATCTGATTGCACAAATAAGTGCATTGAGCCGGAGTAAACCGCCTGACCGGGCCCCTAATTTGATCTTCCATAGTGTGAGGCCCGGCCGCTTCAAGAATCTCGTTAATTTGATACGGGGTCAGTTCGCGTTCTGAAGTGCTATGAGATTCATCGGCAGTCAAAGCGTCAACTCGTGCCATAGCCTCGTGACTCTGGAAAATAGATAAGACTGACTGCTCTCGGTCGTTCGCAGTATGAGGCCCGGAAGGCAGCGGAACAGCATCCAGATCCTGATAAAAGGGCCCAACAAATTGGTCTGTTCCCGTTAGAGCTACTACCTCCGCCCTACTCTCGGGGATCCAGAACCGTGGCTCAGGCAGAGGGGGGACAAAGGTTGACTCAACAGTCAGCATCGGGGACCGTAAAACAAGCTTTGCCATTGCAGTGGGCACGGCGACAGCCTGAGATGCCCGTGTACGACGGTGGTAGCAAGGTAGCCCACACAGTCTGATGTCATTTATCAAGCAGAGAGCAGTCAAGCGGTTGGTGTCTCTTTCAGCCGATCCTGATCCAGCTGGCCAAATCAGTTTTGTACCTGGCATAGAGTGAGGTAGGACAGGGACTCTGAGGGAGTCCGGAATAGCGTTGGAAGCAGAAGTGGCATCTCTGGCCAGCCGCAAGAGCTTAGTGACGTCAAGGGCATTCTTCTTGATCGAGAAGAATGGTCCCCCAAAGTGTGTGTCCAGTTCGTACTGCATGCTGATGAATCGTAGTGGGTGCATATACCGGGTGAGTTTATGAACCTCGTGGAACCGAATGTAGTGAGGCCAATAAATGATGAAGATGGATAACGCGACTTCAGGGACGGGGTACTTTAGCATATTGTTCCCATCAAAAGCACAGCCTTCGGCCATCAAGTCAGAGCTCTTTTGGATATCAGCGTACACGAAAAGTGCCTGCAACGCCAAGTTGATAGACATGGGGTCCATGGGGTAAGACCAGAGGAAGCTCTTTAGTGCATCGAGAATCTCGGGGCTGATTACCAATACCCCAAGAGGTGGTAGGAGGAGAGTAAAATGCTGATCTTTATCATCGGAATTCGAGTAGACGCGTGAGAGGTCAGGTCGCCAGTCGGAGCCTGCGGGTCCCGGCCGATGGTGGCAGGGCGGGCGAGGTGGTAGTCCTTCAGTCAATCTTCGGTGCTCTCGCTTGATCGCAACGACCACGCTTTTCTCATCGTCGAAGTTTCTGTCGTTGTGCATAATTAGGGACTCCACGGCGCCAATGTTCCCAGGGACCGTCATATTTTCGTGCCAAATCACGCTCCCGTCACTGACGTTGTTAGAGGGTTCCATCTGGAAGCAAATACCCTCAATGTTGTCCCCCTCGTCGATCTCAGGGGCAGCCACCAGCTGTTTCTTTCTGGCTGGTTTTCTGGCCAGTACCCACTCCCCAGTAATCGCTGACAGTCCAACAACGGCAGAAACCGGGGGTGTATCATCGGGGAGGGCAGCGTCAGCGACGCCCAATCGGTTCAGGAGACCCCAGCGCCGCCCAAAGGTGGGATCTCGCAGCTGGGTGGTAGAACAGCAACGTGTCAAAAGATTGATAACTGATAAAGAGGCCTGACATTTTCTTCGATGCGCCTTGAGTTCTCCATTGCTTTCCAGGATTGAAACCTTTCGCCATATCTTCTGGTAACCGTCCCCGAAGGCATCAGCGGCAAGAGGGTCGCCATCGTCATCAGCTACCATACACGATTCAATGGCCAGGACTCCCCTCTCGGCTTCAGCTTGGGCCCTAAACACCTAGTCAGGGATCTTCCAGGGAGGACACACGATGGTCCTCTGTGAGAGTGCGCTGGTGGGGTCAACTACCATGGTAGCATTGTCGTGAAAAGGCTCTGAGCTGGAGGGAACAACCATCATGCCATCGTGTTCGATACATGATTGACGAGCATCAAATATGGGGGTGATGAGTGAACCAGCTACACCGGTAGACCCAGCTTGTTCAGAGAACCAAGTGCCAGGGTGAACGGTGCCTGATTCTGATCCGTTGGGACTCTCCCCTCTGGAACCCTCAGTGGTTTTACCGAGTTTATTGCTCACAACGGGGGCAGCTGACAGTGATGGATGTCGTTTTCGAGTACCCGTATCAGGTTGTAGCATCTCGGGCCCGGTGGTCGTTGGGGTTGGAGTCAGGGAGGGATACAGAGCAGACGGGGTGGACAGTGGTTGCCTGGGAGATTGAGGTGGCGAAGACATGTCGGGTGGGAAGGAATTGGGCTGGCCGTTAGAAGGAGGAAATAGTGAGGAGGAGAAATATATCCGCTAAAAGTGATGGCGGGGGTTATGGTGCAGACCGGGGCCAGTTGAATGAGGTCGAGGATTTTGGTGTCGATAGGTCGTCTGACGTGAAAGGTTAGCGCGAAGTCTCCGCCAATCTATCCTGTAGTCAAGAAGATCGTAGTCTGTCTAGGCACCCGGTTGGAGTGGCTGTGAGGCTTCTTCGGGACGTCCCCTCTACGAGGGACGGATGCTGAGGAGGTTTGGGGTTTGGAGTAGTTCGTTGCGCGTAGTGCTATCGAGGGCCTCGTCGGCCTCGTCAATGTCGTGTAGGTTGCGAGTGTTAGTGTAGTAAGGGTCCTGCTCTATGTCAGCATTAAATTCTGCTTTAGCCCAGATAGAACCTCGAAAGAAGTCATCTGTCAGAGCCCTTTGTCCGCGACTACCAGCGAAGGCGCTATCAAGTGGTACACCTCTTACCCGTTTGTTAAAGGCTCCGAGTCCAATGTCAGAAGCCTGGAGGACGCCCGGATAGGTGCCGACAGGGCTCTAGCTGATGTCGGAATATCTCTGGAGGAGGCTTCCCATGTGTAGAGGCCTTACTGGGATGGAGTCTCGCCTATGAGGCACGGGTTCTTGGACCCTTGAGCTCGGCGGGCCGAATGAAACTTGAAGATTGATTGGAGGGAGCGCGTTAGCTCCCTCTAACAAAGAAAAGATCGTAGTTTCTTCCTAGGCACCAGAAATCTAGAGGCAGGATCGCGGTTAAACTGGTTTTGACGATGCGGGAGATGAATTTGAAAAGAAAGATTATTCACAGGGTCAAACAGGTGCAGTGCAAACGAGTGCCGGTAATGGGACAAAGGAGCAGTGATTGGCAGGCTTGGCAAGCAACAAAGGGTCTCTGCAAGACCCACGGTGTTTACCCACTATTCCCATCCCCCTTAGCCCCCTTCACATGAGCCCGATATAGCTAGCCCGACTGGCCATTTTTCCTATTCTCTGCGGAGTATCGTAGCGACCTCTTGCGCCTATCCCCACCTTCTCTTCACCTCTCATTGCGATTTGCCGCAATCTCGACCTTTTCGTCGCGCCGAGACTTGTTGTTTTTGCCGCTGCACATGTGGCCCCATTTCGTTGCCACGTGCGAACAATCAGAAATCAACCAAAAACAACAACATCGTGCTCGCAGCGCGATTTAAACCCGCGATCTTCGTTTTTCCGGGGGTTTGCCGGATTCTCTTCCCACTACTCCACAACGGAAAACAACACGCCTTCATCTCAACTCTCGTGTGTCGTCTCAATCAGCCCGCCCCTATCATCGCGGTAGCTTCACTTTCCCGAACGCAAAGAATTCGTCCTCAATATGTTACGCGGCTGGAGCCCAGGGCAAGCCACCGACGACAGATCCGAGATCAGGAGGGTGCGAGATAGCTTGGGGTGAGCTGTGAGATCTTCAGAGCAAGGTCGGCTACTCCTTTGCAGTCGTCAGACAGGGGGTTGCCATCACACCGTTAGACCATCTGCACGTTCGGCCCAGTGTATCCCATCGTTGTTCGGAATCGAGGTCAATTATTCATATACCCTCGATTGAAGCTATTTCTGCGCAATGGTGAACTCCTTAGGGGTGCCCAACCCGAATCCGCCGGAGTCGTCAACACCTGCGCCTCCAAAGATCCCTCCGAAGCTCCCCTCGAAGCTCACGAGGAAGGACTCGACTATTCCTAACCCAGGGGATTTGGATTCTGATGTTGCCAGCCAGAATGGTAATACGGGCGATACATTTGACCGACGAGCTTTCTTCTATCTTCCCAACTAGACATGAGAACAGCAGGGAGTCGACATTCGCGAGAATAGAGACTTATTGGGCTAGGGAGTGCGGTTTGGCTGAATGATTGAGGAGTATGGAACGACCGAGGTGCTCGAGTGGATGATGATCTGGGATAACGATGTCACCACCCGGACCCATAACTTCCCCTGTCGGAACATCCGCAACGAGCCCAGGGCGGAGGAGCTCCTTAAGTACAAGAAAGCAAGGACATCTCATCTGAGACATCTCGTCGCGTGGCGACAGGCAATTCTGATGAGGTTCCAGTTCTGCGACGTTGATGACGATAACCAGCTTCCCCTTATTACAGTTCGACTACCTATCGTTCATCGCTATAACATTCGCAACCACTCGCTCCCACTCGCTTCCAACTCTTAGTAATAGCGAGTCAGATGAGCACCGAGGACGGCAGGACGATCTAGACCAGCAACAGGGACTGCGGGAGTCAACCTTTTCGACTACTGCAAGCAATTCGGACCCATCCAAGCGGATCAAGAAGGAGTCACTTGGTGTCTTTGATCCCAATCACCCTGATGACACTGAGGACAGAGGAGTCATCACCAGTTCGAGCGGGAAGACTACGTACACGGATGTACACATGTGCCGTGAGCTCCTACAATTGCCCAATCGCTTCGGCGCTGATTGCTTGGTGGATTACTACGTGGGTATGCTTTCTGGCAATGCAAGCGCATGGCTGGTGTTCGAGTTGGACACTTATACACGCCGGAGAGTCTTGGAACCAGATATCGGCGAGTTCTGTCGCCATCTCACTGCACGATTCAAGCGTTCTGAGGCTGCCCTCATTGAAGAGCTTTGCGGGGCACGACACACTCCACCTCTCGCCAAGAAGGACATCACGTTGGCCCTGTGGGCGCAGCGCAAGGCGGGAATTGCTAAGCAGTTGGGATATACTGCCAAGTCTTCCATAACGAAGACTATCTACATCTTGATTGACGTCGGAGTTTCTTATTTGCTACCGTACCCTGGCGATGACACCAGATTGACCGATTTCATCAGGCAATGCGAAGACCGACGACCGGCAGTCGAGGCTCTCGTGGCCGGACGGCCACGCCCGTACAGAAACGAGGACCGGTATATCCACCGACGAGGAGGCCATGTCCCGAGAAACCGGGACAAGTCCAGTCGTAGACGACAAGACCCGTGACTACGATCGTAGCTACCGACGAGGCGACCGACGAGACGATCGACGCGATGACCGCCGTGGGTGATTGCTGTGGCGACCGACCAAAGCCTCGCTGCGATGACCAGATACGAGACGACAGGCGTCGATACGACGGTAACCTGACCGCGACTGCGATCGAGACTACGACCGTCATCGTGACACACGCGACAGGGACTACACACGCGACCAAGACCGTCATCGCCCTTCCTATAGGGAGCATGTTCTTCGCGATAGGAAACACTCCCTATGTCGAGAAGAAGTGCCCAGTCATTGAGGAATCCGATCATGGCCACTCTGCCGACGATGAAGATGGGTGCGACTCGGAGAGCGCTGCTTCTGAAGCGTCTGTTCAGTCGCAGCAGTAGAGCGCCCCTCAGAGACGGCCTCAACGCCTATCTCAAGGTCTGCTACGCCTTCTCCGGAAACGTGAGCTTTGTGTCATACATGGCGGAAATGACCAACCCGCAAAAGGACTTTCACGTTGCGTTGGCCTGGCTCGAGATCAGCTCCTACGTATTCGTCGCCAACCCATCTACTGCCTGGCTGGCGAATATACGACATCGCTAGCCGTGGGCTCGGCTCCCGGCATGTTGGCTCATGTCGCGTACGGCCTCGTTATTCCTTCGGTTCTGTAGAAGGGGTTTGCATTCGGTCACATACTTTGCGGCCATGGCTTCTGGATCTGGCCCAATCCTGGACGGTACCTTCACTTGTGATAGATGTGCACGTTGATTCGGTTCACAAGCTCTCCCGGATGAGCACATTGGGGTGCGTAGCTGTGTCAATCCACAACAGTTACAAGACGAAGAGATACCAGTCCTGAAGACCAAGCAACGCAACAAGTGCCAATAGAGTTTCTCGTCACGAAGCCGCCTTTTCGCTCATGTCTATAAAGGATGCACTGGACCTGTCACAGCGACTGAACTTGTCCATACGGTTGTGACATCAGAAGAGCCTTCTACTCCCTCTTGGCCTCTTCTTAAGCCCCAACCTCGAAGCGTCGACAGCAGCTTCACATACCTTCACTTCCACACCAGAAGTACCAGTGACAGGGACCTCGTTGAGGTGTGTGCCGATACTAGTTGCGGCAGACCAATGGTCAAGAGGGAATGGCTGAACACCCTCGAGCATACGATCGAAAAGAGAACCCCTACTTTCGTTAGCGAGGCCAATGATACTGCGGGAAAGCTCAACGACGATTGGGCTATCTTCAACTTCTTCGTCGATGGAGTCCACGTTGACGGCACTGATGTTGGGGCTTCTGAGTTGATTTGTGGCGCTTGGATTCAGGATGGAGGATCGGCATCTTCACCTGCGGCGCTACTCGGCAACGAGTGGATGGTTTCTCTCAGAATTGATGTACTCAACACAAAGAGCAGACTTCACGTCACAACCCTCGACGATTTCCCCATCCCTTTCGAAGTAGTGCGTTCCCGGCGTAAGGTCACGAGACGAGTCAACGCCGCACGAGCTACCACGGTTCCGGCCAGAGAGACATGCCTTGTCCCTACGGCGTGGAAAGATGTTCCTAAAGTCAGGTCCTTCAAGTTCTGTGACTCGGCTGTCACAGCTGCGAATGCGTTGGTGGATCACAAGACTCCCCCAGGAGTCGTGGTGGTGAACAACACGAAGGAGGATACTAAGTTCCACCGCAAGCAGAAGCTCTGGAGCATTGAGGAGTGTGGTCAGGAGGACACCTACTTATCTACCACATGGACTGCCGCACTGTGCGCCCTCGCGATGACCGCCCTTCCGGCCTCTTCGCCCGGCACTTCGACTGCCCTTAGGAGACGTCGTTCCCCGCCTGGATGGTCCTCCAGTGACCCTTGCGGAACACACCTCCCGTACTCAGCAACCCTGGAAGCAACAGAAGAAGGATGCCTCTTCCTCTGCCGCTGTCTTCCTGACTGAGGAAAAGAAGGAGACACCTACTGTCCTATCAACCGATGACCCCCCGGCTGGTCACGGCGTAATTCCATTTCAGATTCACGTATAGAAAACGCCCGATCTTCCGGATATCATCACCCCAGAAGGAGTCCACATCTACGCAGAAGGCACCGCTTTTGCCAAGGCAGCTCAGCAACTGGTTGAGAAGTATACGACCTTGTGGGTGGATTCTGGACTAATCAAGGTTCCTGAGGGTGAGGAGATGACAGTTCATCTCATTAAAGAAGGGCACAATCATAGGATTAGTTACCCAAGTGGTCAGGTTCTAGGATACCGCGTCGATGCCCTTAGACTATCATCAACTACTGCAGAGAAGATTGCAGCCTATGTCAAAATTGACTTCCCAGCGCAGCTCTGTTACAGCCACTTGTGGCACACAGCCCACAGCCACATTTTACCCCCGCTCCGCCCAAGCTTAGCTGCAGGCGGGCTGTTCCATCGTACTTAGAGGAATCAAGCACCTTCATCATCGCCGCAATCACTTGTTATTTCAGCTCCTGGCGTTGGAACAGTACATAGGAGCGACAGGTTACATCCGACACCTGATTCCATACTATGCACTGTTCTTTGAACCTCTGCAGGCCAGGAAAGTCGCGTTGCTCGCCGCTGGAATAGACAAGGGCAAGGTCGTCAACGGCAACGATAGCAGGCGAAGGACATAAACCAGGATCCCCTTCTATGACCCAACAAAGGCAGAATCGGAAGCCTTCAAAGCTATACAGTCTGAGATTAGATCAGGACGCATGTTGTCTCACCTCGATCCAAAGAAGCGTCTGTTTCTGCAGCTAAACGGCAGCGTTGAATGCGATTTTGGAGCTGTCCTGTTCCACGTCAACGAAGATTATGTTTGGAAGGAAGGGACGCATATTCAGGCCAATGTCGTGCTCCCTATCGCCTTTACTAGCAAGACCCGGACTAGAGCCGTGATATGTTATGATCCGACGGAGTTGGAAGTAGCGTGTCTCGTGTGGGCAGTGAGGAGACTGAAAGCACATATCGGGTCGTCGGAGGGATCTCTGACAGTATTTACCGATCATTCAGCGACGAAGCCAATTATGGAGAGGACGACATTGGAGACAACCAGCGCTGACAGGGCCAACAGGAAGCTAGTCAACGCGTCTATCGAACTCTCTGAGTTCGACCTCCGCGTCTTCCATATTCCAGGCAAGAGAATTTCGTGCCCAACGGGCTGAGTCGTCTGAAGGCCCCAGAGACGGACCCGAATCTCGAACGACAACGCCCTGATTATACCGCGCTTGAGGACGTACTGGTTGGAATTGAAGCCATGATGGCGGACGACATGAAGGAACGCTTCCAGCAGGGATACCTCGACGACACCAAATACATTCCAATCCTGAGGATGATCCTGAACCAGGATGGAGGTGATGCAGCATTAACGATGGACCGGTCGCGCAGCGAGGACGCTACATCTGCTTCCAAGCGCGGCGTACCGTTTCTGCTGAAAGAGGGATTGCTGTATCACGACAAAGTTGACGGATACCTTCGACTCTGCGTTCCCCATGCATTGGTTGACGATATGCTGAAGATGGCACATGATGATACTACTCACTTCGGCACGGAGCGTATGAGGATGGAACTATCTGGGTTGTCGATTAACAACCTCACTTACCGTGTCAAAAGCCATATCCATGGTCGCCGAACGTGTTGTCTTGGCCATACGGATCGCCAGCAAAGGATTGGGAACTGCCTTCCCATTCGAACCCCTATGTCGCCTACGCACACTATCACCATTGGCTTCATTACAGACCTTCCGCCTGTTCCGAGCATAGGAACGCGATGGGCTATTGACGACTTCAATGAGTTTGATCAGTTGCCGACAGTCACTTGCGCTGCAAGCAAAAGGAATCTCCTTATTCCTGGCCATTCGACATACAAGGCACATCACTGGGCAACGGCTTTGGCTCGTCAGTTGATGTTGGCAGATTAGGGAATGCCAAGGGTCATTATATCAGACAGAGACTCGAAGTTCACTTATCCCTTCTGGCGTCAGTTGTGGAAGGACTTTGGTACGCGATTAGCGATGACCACGACATATCACCCTGAAGCTGATGGTCTCTCTGAACGACGCAATCAGACTGTTGAGATTGCCCTGCGATTCTATTACATCGAGAATCCTCACGCCGACTGGACTCATTTGTGGCCAAGTCTGCAATGGAATGTCAACGACGCTCTGAATGCAGGAACGAACACTTCCGCGCACGAATATATCTACGGGTTCAAGCCCCAAGGGCGTTTGGAGTCTCTCACGCCTGTTGAGAACAATCCTGGCCTGCCGTATCTCAAGGAAGCGATTCGCAGAGATGCCCGACTGGCTGTTGATTTCGCCACCATGAAAAGGAAGCAACAATACGATGAGAAACACCGACCGATTACGCCGAAAGAAGGAGAGCCGGCATATCTACGACCGCAAAGCGGATATCACTTGCCAGGAAGGCCTCCCCGCAAGTGGCCACAGCAGAGAACCGGACCTTTCAGGTTCAAGCGAGTTGTCAACGACGTAGCCTACGAATTGGAGCTCCCAGAGCAGTGGAGAATTCATCCTGTGATCTCCTTGCGACACCTACAACTTGCTCACGCGGATGATTATCGTGAGCCCGAACCGGGCGCTTTGGAAGAAGGATCTCATGGAGGAGAGCAGTTTGAAGTGGACTTCATTGTCCGCAGAGAAGTGCGCCGTCGAGGCCGATCCGCCACGCCCTTTGAAGGATTCATCGTGCGATGGAAGGACTGGGGCACTGAGCACGATCAATGGGTGAAGACGGAGGACATCGCGAAGGATCTCGTGGATGACTTCCGACAAAAGCATCCTGGGGAGTTCGAGGGAGACGGATTGAGGAAAAAAATGAAGGCAGAAGAAGAAGGCTTCGTGAGGATGAATGGTACGAGGATGAGCAAATGAGAAAGTGGATGTCCTCTAGCTATCACTGAAGTCAGTGAGACTCTCCACATAGGTAGCCTCGGTTGTGGAGCCAATACGGCTCTGCAGCCGTGGCTGCAGTTGGAATGATCATCGCTCTTTTTCCTACTATTTGACTATTACCACTGTGACGTCCCTTTCAAGCCACCACCAGCCAGCAATGAGGTCGTAGTGGCTGGACTGACGGCCCCGATGTCAGATGCCAAGTTTCAGAGATTACTTTCTCTGCTGCGACCTCATCCAGAGAAGATATGCAAACCCTTACACCCGATTCCTGGCGACGGAGCGTTATCCTCTCGTAAGAGAAAACCCTGATACGTACTAGAGAAGATTCGAGCCACAGAAATATACGATTTGCCAAGCTTCGAGCTCGGACAGCACTTAAAGGGTACACCCATTACTATGAACATCTTACAAATGCTCTAGATTGCCCCTTTAGTCATATAGCAGTTATCGAGATTAATATAGTTGAGTAAGAAGATCAGAAGAAACTGAGTAAAGGAGACAGTAACCTCATTAATTATGCGATTAAGAGGTTTCTTAACCAAAAATAAGAGAGAGGAGTCTAGAGGACCAACTTAGGGACAAGTCACGGAGGAAGAATGTTGTCTATATCTAGGATAAATCAATCGGGTTGACCAACCTATTGTATTCTGCGGCACTGCAAAATCTGAGGACTCAGTTCCGAACACACATGGGTTCGTTGAGGGCTACGTGGAGAGCCAACGATATAAGGCGATGACGTTAGATGGCGGATAGAGCGTCGACTTGATTAATGATCGGTATGTGGAGGAAATCGAGATGCCTAAGCTTGCCATGCCGCAAAACGTGAACGGCTTCAGCCAGACTACCGCTATATCGCCCACTGGAATGACCATGCGACTCCTACTCTGACATCGACGTTGTGGCGATCGCAGGTTCCAGGATGCTTCGCGCCTTTGCACATTGATTCATAAGTAGCCCAGAGGTTATGCATGGGGGTTACTGCATTGATTGTCGCATCAGCGGTTGCATTTACGTGACTAGTCAGATTCTTATTATATGAAGAAGTCTAGATAGTCTAGATACTGTAAAGAACATATAGGGTATTAGTTTTAGTCTCTGTACTTACGTTCCTTATTATCTTCAACCTTGTAATATACTATATTCGCTACAACAATGGACGAATGATCTTCAGTGCGGCCATTTCTAAAGTGGCATAATAGCACATTGTCACGATACTTATCCCCTAGGCTTGGATTTATGAAGGTACTTTAGCCATCTTTATCACATCGAGATAATTCGATTCCGTTCAAAACTAGAGAGACCAGACGGCTCAAAGCTCCGGTCAATTTAATTGATTTTCGCGGCACTTGGCAAGTACGAGCCTGTTTTATACTCGTACTTTCGCCATTCTTTGACGCATTAGGCTGACGTCCAGATCTGCCTTAAGTCCTTAGACCACTATACCACGCCCCGTTTTCTTGATATCTCTCGCCGTTGATCTGAGGAGTCCTTATTAATGACCTATAATTAGATTTTAGCTATAAATTGAAATAACTAAAAAGCCTATCTCCCCGCCGGAGGCATGTATGGCGCCGCGCGCACTCTCTAGTTTCCTCACGAACAAACACAATGGTAGCCACGAACCTTGCAAGCTATTGGCTCATCCCATGGATAGTCTTTCTTCAGGGCCTTCCATGCTTAGGCAATGCCGATGGCTTGCGACGGTCTCACCGAACCCCTCTGTCACAGCGCGACGTTAATTACGTAAACGCCGTCTACTTCGTCAACTGGTAGGTGCCTACTAGGAAAGTGACTTCTGGATGCGACTTAAAAGAAGTATACCCATGAAGTCACGAGGCTAAAGACACCAAATGACGTTGCGAATGTTGGTGTTATAGTCGCGCACTCGGAAGTAAGCTAACCGAGCTTGACGACAGGGGCATTTATCAACGCGACTTCCAGCTTCAAGAACTTCCCGTTTCAGCTCTAACTCACGTGATTTATGCCTTTATGAATGTCCGAAGTGATGGAACAGTGTATGTGATGTACAATAATCTCTCGAGTATAGTTATCTCACTCTGTCTCCTCTAGCTACTCTGTAGATATTTACGCCGATCTGGAGAAACATTATGAAAACGACTGTGAGTATAATTCCGTAAGCCTTAGGATACCTATACAGCCGTTCTACCGCTCTGTTTATCATCTACACCCATAACACCGACGATAGCAAAGCCTCACGTTCTGTCTTCCTCATTTTATTACTAACCTATTTTGTAATACCTCTATATAGCCTGGCACGAGGGAAACGACAACGCTTATGGATGCGTTAAGCAACTATATGTCCTCAAGAAGGCCAATCGAAAACTGAAGGTCATGCTCTCTATTGGCGGTTGGACATGGTCACAGGCGGGGAACTTTCAGGCGGCAAACACCGCAGAGGGTCGCTCTAGATTCGCGACATCTGCCGTCACTCTTATGAAAGACTGGGGATTTGATGGTATAGATGTCGACTGGGAGTACCCTAAGAATGAGGCGGAAGCGGCCAGTTTCAGCCTCCTTCTCAAGGCCGTTCGTGACGAACTTGACTCTTATGCCGCTAAACATGCTCCTGGTCATCACTTTATTCTCTCCATCGCGGCACCGGCGGGCCCCCAACACAACGGAAAGCTTGACTTTCCCGCGCTTGCCCGAACACTTGACCATATCAATCTGATGGGCTACGACTACGCCGGATCGTTCACATCAGTCACCGGTCATGCTTCAAATCTCTACAAGAACACGCAGCTACTCGGATCCACACCTTTTAATACGCACGATGCCGTACAGGCATATTTACAGGGCGGTATACCGCCACAAAAGCTCGTTCTCGGCATGCCAGTTTACGGTCGAGCGTTCCAAGCAACATCCGGCCTTGGTCAACCATACTCTGGTGTTGGGCTGGCTAATTCAGGACCCGGCAATTGGGAGGCTGGTGCTTGGGATTATAAAGTTTTGCCTAAGCAAGGTGGAAAGCTGTTTTATGATGATATTGCACAGGCCTCATACAGTTACGACAATATGACGCACGAGCTAATATCGTATGACTCGCCTCAGTCCGTTCAGAATAAGGTCGCATATCTCAGGAAGATGGGGTTAGGGGGCGCCATGTTCTGGGAGGCCTCTGGCGATAGAGCCGGACCACAGTCACTGGTGGGAACCAGTTTCGAATCGCTTGGATCAATCAACCAAACCAAAAACTGGCTTGATTATCCTTCCTCCAAGTACCGAAATATTGCCTCAGGTATGAGTGATTGACGATATCGGTTTTCCCGTACGGTTGGCGATGAGCAACGGCGAGAGGAAGCTGCCTAGCCTAGACGATTCTCTGGATTTCCTGAAATCTACTTCGCCTTAACCGCACAAAAGCACAAAAGGAAGAGGAGCAATAGATAGATAGTACGACGTGGGTAGAAGAATCAAAATAAGGAACAAAGCTGCATCCTTCCTTCCGTCCTTAATTAATCCATATATATATTAAAGGATAGATTAGCTATTATATATTTGCCGACGAATGACGAATGCCAGTGCTTTAGAGTGAGTGTGGGACGTTATTAAAGATACCACTTCGGCAAGTAACCTATTATAGAGTTCCGCCGATAATACAGATTATATCCATATGAAACATAGGAAACCTAGGTACCGCCATGTTTGAGTTTGAAACTACTTAAAGCTATTTAGCCAGCTCTATCCCTTTCCTCCTTCAGCTAATTCTTTTTTCCAGATCGATCATAGTTCAGCTTATCCCTCTTCATGCACAAGCCGCAGATAAAGCAAATAGCCCCGCTTGAGGTGATCATGTAAAGAATGAAGCTAATGACCTTGGCTATCACCTCGATGCCTTGTAACACTACTTTCGGATCTGAAGACTGCCAGACTGTAGACGACACGCCCGACAACGCCTCTCGAATGTCCTTTTAATTGTACTGGCCCGATTCCAGGACGGATGAGAGCATTAAAAATCCTCGATTCTCGTAGATGGCGCCTGCGATCACCAAAGACAACGAAATACCGCCCATGAGGGCCATGTTAAAGATCGCAACGCTGTCGGCCCTCTGCTCCGGTGTTTTCACGAGAACATTGGAGATGGCTGTGCCGTGTTGAAAATGCAAACCTAACCCAAAGCCGATGAGAGCAGTAAGACCCATCACCGTGGACTCGGAAGCCCCGGGCTCAAGGATGAGCGCAAGGGTCGTACCAGCCGCGAGGGTTACCACGCCACCAGCGACATAGATCGCCTTGTATCGTCCCATCCTAGGAAGGGAGGCCCCGACGGCGAAGACAGTGATGATGAAGGTGAGAATGAAAGGTAGCATACGAACTGACTGTTCCAGCGCGCCAAGACCGCGAGCAAAAGCAAAGAAGAGGGGCATATAGTAGAGTGTGACGGCATAGGCTATACCAGCGCAGGCCGAAGCGATCCATATGAGTAGAAGTCCGTCATGTTCCAGGACGTGAATGATAAAGCCTCGTTTCTCAGGCGAAGTAGTAAGATATCCATGCAGCATCCAGCCGAGAAGGCTGATCGAGGTGACTCCTAAGATTGTCCACGTAGCTATGGTAGATCCGGAATTCCATTTCCAGACTGGCCCTGGGAAGGTAGCTGCGATGCCAAAGAGCGATGTCACGGCCATCGAGACCGCAATGCCCCCCGCATCAGACTTGGTCATACACTGGCGCTTGGGGGGATTAGCGAGCGCGTCGTTTCTCGGGAGACACATCAGCGCCAAGGCGCAGGCGAGACCTAAGAAGGGCAAGTTGATGTATAAGGCCCATCGCCACGTCAAGCTCGTGTTCTCCGAGAATGCGCTGCCGATTGGACCCCCTACGGCGAGGCCCACCGCCCATACTCCGCTCAGGCCTGCATATAGAACGGGAACCTTGGTGCTCCCAGGGAAGGAAGTCAAGTACGAGGTGGCGCTACCGTAGAATGGTGGTCAGCATGCGGAAGCGGAAGACTGAAAGGTTCTCTTATTCTTACCAATGTTGACAAATCGATCCGCCGACACCCATGACAACCCTACCAGTAATGATAGTAGAGAGAGTCTGCGCGGCACCTGCCGTCGCTGCTCCAGCGGAGAAGATGGCGATGCCGATGGGGTACGCTAAACAAATGTCCATGAAATGAAGGACCTTACGGGCAAGAGGCAGGGCGGCAAAGTTGGCTAGCGAGTAAGACAAGCCAATCCAAGGGAGAAGCTCAATGTGGCCAAGCTCCTCGTAGAGGCGTGGCTGGATATTAGCCACGTTACTGACATCAAACCCTTCACCAAGGTCAGTTATGAGCCAGCAAAGGAGAGGACGAAAAAACTTGACGGTTCTCTAGCAAGGGCAGAGGGACAAATAAAGAGGAAAGCGTAGATAAACACGTATGCAGTTGGTGCAGAAGGAAGCATCGGGAAGTTTTACCATTGATGATAGACGTCAAGTAGATGGTGATGAAAGTGCCCACCCACTTCCATCGTAGTGGACTCTGTTTTGTAGGAAGAGCCTCCTCCCTCGACTGAAAAGACTCATCCTCGACGCCTTGGTTCATGCCGTGTTGTGTGTCGCCTGATTGCGCGGTTCTATAGCGAGTCAATCCTTTAGAGCTATCAGCGAGAGTGAAGGCCGTGTGAACATTGGAAGATAAATAAATATTCAAACATGGCCTATGATTCTAGCATATTTATATAGATGAAGCAGTAAAACTTGTCAGCACCCAACACTGCAGGTTTAAGTCTTACAACGAATGAAACTAGGGAAGATAGGACGGGTGAGAGAGAAAGCGCGGCAAAAATAGGACCTTGTGAGGTTAAAAAGCAAAAGGTGCAAATCGGCTGGAATACGCGTAAAGTAGTAAGGACACCAATACATATATGCCCGATTTCGTTCTGTAAGTAGCAAGTATGGCGCTCACGCTTATTGCCAGTAGTTTTAGATTACCTTACGAGGGCGATCTTTTCTGTACCAAGCACGTTCAGTCGACTTCCCAGAGAAGGTGACAAAGACTGATGGAACGTCACGTTCCCATAGTACATAGTTTTCGTGCATACTAGATAGAAACAACAACCCCAGGCGTCATCGATTGCGCCGAAATGGCTAATAGTGCCTTCCGACCCTTACAGCGAGAGTTTAGTGGCGTTCCGGGGCAAGGTAACGACAGCAACAGGAAGACGGCGTAAAAGGAATTTGAGACGAAGAGAATACTTGGTCCTCGAACACAGGTCGGATCGGATACAAGGTCACAGCTCAATTGGCGGAAGCATGAACACAAACCAGGTAGACAGGTGCGTCTGGTTGACGTAGTCGCACACCTCGTGAGCTCCTTGGATCCTACTCCGCCAATAAAATCCGGGATGAGCCGCCACTTGTGATTCGGGAGGCAAACTCGGTAGCCTCACCTCCTTCCTCAGTAACTCTCTTCTGTTGATCACGCACTTAGCCAGCAAAGAGGATGAGGAAAAAGTCGTGGATCGGCGAAGGCATGCGTAAGACAACGCGCCTTCTATCAGGCTCGTAATCAAATCGTTGAAAGAAATCCTCGATCCTTTCGCCGAAGCTTCCGTACTGCCGTTGATTTATCTCGACCTCGGTTAGCGACGCAATGCTGTCCGTCTGCGCCTGGCGTTGGTATTCGAAGAGGGTGCTCGGCAGCTCGGCAGCAGACATGTCAGAGAGCCGTCTACGGTTTTCACCAGTCGCAGAAGGAGTGGGAGGCAGTTCACGATGAGGCGGGATAGTACCAAGGGAGTTCAAACGGCAAGGTGCGCGCATACCACAGGAGTCAGCGGCCCCACCTTCCATCGCCATGATTAAAAAAAAGCGCAAACCAATGAGAACAAGTTTGTTGTCATGATTTCGCGACCCTGCCCCAAACCCGCCCGGGGGGCGAAAAATTCGCTGGGTAAATACTTGATCAGGTGATCGGTGGATTTTCCGTCGATCCGTCGGATTTTCTCCTGCCTCCACATGGTTACGGTTGGCGAGGTGTCTTAAATTGTCCAAGAAAACACTGGACTGGCCACCACCAAAAGTGGGTGCGATTTGGTGTGACAGTCCAGTGTATTTTTGTACCCACAGGCCCCAGGGTCAAGGGTGAAACGTGCGCCAAAGAGGGGATTAGATTGACCTGCCAGACGGCCCCAAAGAGGGCGACAGGCCCGGGGTTTACGCACTGCTACATTACACTAATTGCAAACCAATCTGGCTGTGACCTCAAGTAATCAGCTGGAATGCATCTGGACACCTTCGCATGACCCTGTGGATTGAGGCTTGGCCCAAATATTGGTTGGGTGCGACTTTGGATCGTGGTTGCGGGATGGATCAACTGTTAATACGTGACTGGCTGCCTGCAAGTGGTGATTGGTTGGTACGGCCTAATAAGACATCTTTGAGTTTCACCATAAAAGGGGAAGGGCCCACAATACGTACATTTCAATTGAGGCTGCCGTTGGCTTTCTCCTTGACCCTTCCAACATGCTCATCTCCCTTTCCTCTCCTCCGATATCCATCAATAAGGAGTCGCTCGTTCACTTGTGACGATGTTCGACTTCGCCCTTCAGGATGCAGAAAACTCAGCCCCAATCTGCCGCCTCCCCTGCGAGGTTGTGCTGTGCATAGGGGCATTCCTCTCCTCACGGGATCATGTTTCTGCCACTCGCTCTTGCAAGACGCTCAATCGCCTGTTTGGGCATAGTCTCTTGAACAACCTCACTGTCCGAGACGCGCTGAACGCCGTTTTCTGGGCTACAACACGGCCCGATGCGTCCTCCCAGTATATTTGCGATCGTCGTGCCTGGGACATCCTTGGTCGTTCCGGACTGACGGGTGGCAACTCCGCCAAGATGCGGCTGCGCCGTCCGTGCTGTGGCTCTATGGTCACCACACGCGACCTCTTAGAGATCGTCCACCTCGCGCTCGTGTTCGCTGTCTCGTGCCGAAACGTGAGGTACCTCGGTATTATTTTGCGCATACCTTATCTTAACATCACGCGTTCGCTCGCATGCTGCCGGTGCTCTCCACTGCAGTTCGCCATCGAAAATGGCTTGATTGAACCACTTGCACTGATACTGCAATGCCACCTGGAAGTCATCCGTTGTGCTGCCGGAAGAGATAACGATGGTTCTATGAGCAAGCTAACGGGAGAGGCCCTAGCCCCATTTTCCGCATCTGCCGAAGGCGAATCTGCCGAGCTGGATGCCCTTATCACGAAACACGCAATTCTTTGCTCCATACTTGAAGCCGCGACCGAGAGCGACGACAACGTGAAAACAACCTTTTTTCGCAGTCTCTTAGGCTATGCCGCAGAATTCAAGAACAAAACGCATTCAAAGGTTGTGCTCCACCTCTATTATGGAATGATGTACGCGATCAACGGAATCCTCGCCCATGCAGCCATCCAGGATCCAGAACACTTCCATTATTGGCTAGCGATCATGTTCCCATCACTAGAGGCCCGGAGTCCGAGGCTCCGTAAAGTTCGAGCTGATACCTCTCTGTTCACAACCCTCCACCAAGCCATCACTCTCCAACACCATGCAGCCGTTAACACTGCCCTGTCTGCCGTGGCCCTGGCTACCGATCTCCAAGGCAGCTTTCGAGATACATTGCAATCACTCTTAATCAAGGCACTTCGCATTGCACTTCGGCAAACGCGGAGCGATTCCCCAGTGCGTTCATGTCAGATCGAGTTGGCAGTAGCTGGTTATGAAGAATCACTTCTTGAGGTAATCATTCAGCATCTTCTACTCTATATTCAGACACTCAGCAACGAGAGCGAGGAGCATGAGGCCAGACTCTTCTCCCGAACTATCGTGGCCATCTTCTGTCGAGATCTCTCTGACTGCCTCGAGTACGATGGCAATGCCTTGAAACGTATTATGAACGACGGTATATTACAGTTTCTGACTGAAGGTAGCTCGCTCCCAAGCTTCTGTCTGAATCATTCCCTTGAAGCAATCTTTGAGATTAGCAAGATTTTGATAAGGCAAATACCGTCCGCGGTGCAAAGCAACAAGGGAGCTGCTCGTTCCGCCTTGGAACAGTTGCCATCGCTACAATCGTGTCTTCTAAACTTCCGAGTCCAGTGTCAGGGCGCTTCTCAGCTTGTACTATCTCTTTGTCTCAGCTTCAGCAGCTCTCTGCGTGTTGCCGTCTCTTTAGAGGGTATAGACCAAGAGGGAATTCAACTCGTTTTCAGAGCTCACGACCAAATTTTTCGAACTCTGTGGTCTATATCGAAGGAATCGGCATTGGAGGTGTTTGACAAGGTCTTGGTGGCATGCCTAGCCAGAGACCTTCAACTGAACGAGAAATCCCGCCGCCTCAGCATGTCATGCTTGGTGGGCTTCGTCATGGGTTTTGGCAAGTTGGATAAGCAGTCCGATTATCAGTTATTCTCATATCTGGCATTGCCAGTACGACTCCCAGAGCTAGACACCTGCTCAACGCGACACGTGGTCGATGAGCTGCAATCCATTCGACAACGCCGTTTGAATCAACTCCTTCATGTTGTGGCTGGAATCGAGAGACTCTACGACCGTGGGGCTATCGAAGGTTTCAAGGAGGGGAAAGTTGGATTTACTGGCCTACTTGCTAAACGGAATTTCGAACCATATGAGAAGATGGCGCAAGCCCGGGATGGGGATGTTACTCTACCGCGATACGCCGATCAGTCGATTATCGATGAGTTCTGGAAAGACAAACAATCGTTCGAGTCTGATGCTTCAGCTCAGTACAACTTCTACTTGAATGATTTCAAGCCCCGATGCTGCTGAGTGGCGATTTGGGTATATGTTGACCGATGTTGAGGCTTAGTGCTGGGATCGTGATACTCACGCCAAGCTCTTCTCCCACAGCTTCTAGGATGCAACCGAGAGGGTTGGCCTTCATCAATGCATTAATGGTTGGATTGACAAGCATTCCGAGGCCGCCGGCCGAGACGCCTTGACCACAAGCTTACGTATAGGGCCTAGTAAAATAGCATTCAAGAATCTTACCCAAGGCCTCCAGGCTCTGCTTTAAGACAGCTTGGTTATGACGAAGATGGCGATTCGTGAGGGCGAGGCCGTTGGTCAACAAGCTTGCAAGATCCTGCGATTGTTAGTGACCATAGCATACTATAAGGTGAAACAACGAAACATACCTTCTGTATTGCTTCGGCCTTGATGAATCTGAAAGAGAATCGGTTTTTGATCGTAGAGACATCAATGCCGAAGACCCCTTGCAGCAAATCAGGCAAACCGGTAGCTACAGCGCTTATAACACTGCCAACTAGAAGTATAAAAGCGGTATGAAGCAGGCGAAACATGAGGATTGGGTGCAGGAATTGCTGAATGGGTTGTATGTAACTCGAAAGGTCTTCTAAAATGCTCGTGGAGGAAGGCGTCAGGGACCAAAGGTAACCAAGAGAGTGAAGAGTTCAAGCAGCTAGATAGCGTCGAGAAGGTAGGTAACGAGGTGTGACGGTATTGATTCTTGCCCTACTTTATATCCTTTGTATCTCCCTCACAAGCTTCGCCCGAGCTTCCGCTCGGGCTTGCAGTTACATTCTTCAAGACCTCCTTTTCATTCCAAGACCCCCTTTGCATCCCGATAATTGGCGCTTTCGCCAGCACCCGAGATGAGTTTCCTGGTCGGCCTGATCTTTCTTTTGGAGGGTCATGACACCATTATCATGGCTTACCCGGGGGGCACACTAATCGTTGACCCTCTCTACGTCCCTTCGAGAAAGAGGATCGAATCAGCTAGGGGAGGCCGAGGCACGAGGAACCCGACATTTGCCCATTCAGCCCACTAGGTATATAGCATCACGGATGCCCATGCTATGTTCCGGTGTCATGGCCAATGCCTTGGCTTGCAAACTCTTGCTGGAGACCAGGTGGGCAGGACCGCTTGAGGCAAGGCCGTGATGAGCGTGACCATCCTCGCCTTTCGTTTCACACTCCGATACGTCGCTCGGTTCTCCCATTCATCTAACAGAAAAGCCGGGACTAGGCCGTATTGTTGCCTTTCTAGTCGAACAGAGAATGAACCCAGACGGGCTGGAGAGCACGGGAAAAACGCTGCTTGCCGACGCCATCTTACACGGCCGAGAGTCAACGGCGATATTGCTGGTGCACCAGGCGGGATCGATTGGGTTCCAGCCCCCTCAGTTTGATGCATATCGCGCTGCAATCTGCCAGGGCCTGACAGAGTCCACCAAAGTGGTAGCTAAAACCAAATAATAGACGTCAACGCCTATCTTAGGCCCGGTTGTACAGCGTTGACGCTAGCCGTCTGCCACAGACGCGCGCGGGTACTACGCACCCTCCTGAATCTCGGGGCAGATGCGAAAGCCCCGTTGAAGCAATCTTATCAGGACTATACATTCTCATCTCTGTTATGAGCTTTATAAACTGGCGCGTCGGCTGTATGGGAGTTTGTAGGTATTAAGGGCCTTGTTGACCTCGTCACTACCGTTTCCACGGGATAGGTCACTCCGATACAGAAGAACTAGGAGGTGCTGGCATTGCAAACATTACTCGATCTGCTTCAGAGAGAAAGATCCGCTGTGTTTCTAGAGGCTGTGCTCCCAGCTAACGAGTTGGACTGCTTTGTAGATGCTCTGCTACAGATCGTACTGTCGATTGATCGTGCGAATGCGGGCCTCGCATCGGCCCTACTATAACACAGGGCCTAGATTCGTGTAGGTATCTTCCTGCAGCTACTAGAAATTCTCAACTCAGTCACCTTTGCCAAGGACACTCTACGTTCACTTCGTCGGTATCCTAAGCTCCTTCAAAGCTTTGATCTCGTCTATTTCCACTGTGTCAGTCTTCCGGACGACCAAAGGTGATTTGCGATCGGCTACTTCATCGAGAACGTCCCTCGGCACGCTCTGCAGCTGGTAGATGAGCTAAAACGACGTGACCTTTCACTGTCAGCACGGAGAGTTCGGATGATGGATTCTAGAGAAGCAGGACCACCAGTCATGCTAGGGCACATTTGACGTCGTTCCTCGGCGTGCCGATATAAATACGCACTGATCGTGCGTTGCCGACCGCAGTAGTAGATACAATGTGGCCGAAGGTATAAAGGCTAAAACATCCCTGGGCTGTCCGTCGCCCCCACACCCCCCTCACCTTAGACTACACAACAGGGCCCTGTGGAGACAGACTTTCAAAATCCAATCACTGCCCACTTCTATGCTCGCAGCCATGGCATAAAGACTTGTGAAGGCCCACAAATTCATCGCCGCTGGAGTGTAAGGCTTCCTAAAACATACATCTATCGACCATTAATTCAATCTCTAACTCAACCCCACCGTCAAGATAAACTCGACACTTGAACTCCATGCCTTTGCTTTTGTAACGACAATAGCATACACATTTCAGACTATTTTTGCCAGCACTCTGTATTATTGCAATTTCAAACCCGCGGCCGAGACGAAAACGAGGCTTCTACAGGGCGTTCGACGGATATCAGCCGCCATTCGAGCCCTAATTCTGGTCGGCATCGTTGCCATCCTCGTCGGAAGTGTATTCCAGGTGACATCATGGAGTTATGAGAGCGCGGGTCTGGAAAGGGCTTTCGGGGTGATTACAATCATATCTTATTCCCTATTTCAAGTATATCTCCTACAATCTCTTAGAAATACAGAAAACTGATTCCGTCTCCTTAGGTATCTATGTTCCCTGAGGATGCCCTTTTAGCCACAGGAGCATTCTAGAGTGGCTGCTCCTTCGACGAGTTTTGGGTTCAAAACGAACTCGTCTGGCGGATCTCTATGGGCCTATTTGTTTCCCTTGCCATTGCCACGATCACCGCTTCTACATTGCGAATCGCACTTCCTACTCATTGGCCGGCTGCCTGGATGATGTGGATGCGCCTCTGCTGCCTTTTAGGCGTAATATGGTGCTATCGCTATGCAGGTTTGCCTGGCGGGCCGCGCAATTGCTTGCGAGCATACATGCTTCTCTCGGCACTATTTTTTCTTGTTGGTGTATCGTGCTTCGCCCAGAACTAGGCACCTGCCAGGGTACTAATATTAGGGGTGAATCAGCTCGTTTTGCTGGTAGATAGGGCGTGTATAATGTATAGAATAGATAGATTGATGGGGAAGTGTTTGTAAACTCTTTGGATGGAGGGCTTGGGAAGGGGGGTGTTTAGTTGACCGCGACTGCTTGAGCCAATCCAGGCCCTTGGCGTTGCTCACCTGGAGACGGCCAATCATTATAACGCGGGATAGCTATAGATCTCTCAAATTACTTTACGGCTTGTTAAAACATCATGACAGGGTGCATCTTCTATGACAATACTGACAAAACTACGACTATCTATAGACAAGCTCATGATAACCAGTATGAACGAAGGTTTCTTGGATCAACATAAGGCAGCACGATCGGATTATTGCCAGAGTACCAACGCTAGTACTTACAAACTACACTGGTGGTTTGTTATAACTTCGCCCTACCCTCCGAGTCCCGTTTTATTCTCTGGGTCGTCCCGATCGTCCATCTTGCCTTGAGACTGGCTTGAGTCTTCGGTGTGTACGCTACGAGGAGAGCCTTGCATTTGTCGTTGGAACTTGAATGTACTATTGAATGTACTATTAGCTCCATGACATTTTGGCGGCTAATCAAAATGCTAGCCTATATCCCTCACCTTCACCTTTTCAATGTTGGCCATTGGCGAGCGTACGTGTGGCAATCGCGCGACTGCTGATCGGGCGGACCGGTACTCCTGCTTATCGTTTCGGAGTATGGTCGTCGAAGCGGGGATACTAGATTTGGGCCCCGTGGATATGGTCGGTTTTGTTCCCCGCTTCTGGAGTCTCGGCGATTGTGTCGGTGCTATAACCGAGGCAGAGCACAGCGTCTTGAATCTACAAGAGAATACAACCTCTTTTGTTCGAATCGAGCCTCTTGATATATTTCCGGACAGTCTTCTAGTGCGTGTGTGTATTCCTCTTGATGCGTTTTCGGAGTTGTGAGGCTGCGCACCATGCCTCAGGGCAGTTTGTGGGCGTTTCTTCTGTGGGCATTTATGTTCGAGCTCATCGAGGTTCAAAAACGACTCTGTAAGGTATGGGTCCAGCTTTCCATCTCCCATGCTTGGTTTAGTCTGCGTTGTATTCGTACACGTGCAGTCCGGGTTGGCTTTGATAAAGAATAGTAGATGATTCGGAAGTATGGAAGAGACGAAGGACTCGCCCCCCTTTTAACGTTGACACCACCTCCAGGCATCACCCAGACTACTGCAGGTGCCCCGATAGTAATTTCCTAAGTCTGGCGCTATTTGCTGACTACGCGGGCGAGATTGTCACCAACCGCGCCGCCTCCAGCAATGGGTGCGGGTGTAGCAAGTGCGCCCAAGCCCACTATCGTCGGAGGCACTAAAATACTTGAGGGTTACGTACAGCTGAGAAACAAATCGAGTTTCTAAGGCTATAGACCTAGCTATTACTCATATCTCAGACAGATCCTTCTTTCCAACGTGGAAAGATATTGCATTATGAATCACAATAGAGTCTCGCTCTACCTTGATAGTTTGCCATGGGTCGCAGCTATCACGGTGATCTTATTAGTTACGTGTCTTTAACTTTACTATCGACATTTAGAATATTCCATAAGTCAGAGAGTAAATCTATACAGGGTGTATTACATAACAATCTTTAACTAGGTTGAGCGACTGAATAAACGTCTGAGTTGACAGGTGGGCGAATAATAGCTTCTGCCGCCAAACAATTCGTTTATAAGAGCTGTTCTTTGCATACTTCGAACGCCATTCAAACAGGCTTATTTGACGAAAGCTGGCTTGTAACATATTTGGGCGTTATTTACTGTTATCCGGTTAGATATGCCGCTGGGGTCGCTAGGAGCGTCGCTTTCAGTCGACGATGGCGCTCTAGAATATTCAGTGGCGTTAAGAAGTCCACCAAAAACCTAATAAGGGCTTAATTGAATAAGAAGAAACATTCACTTCCACTATTTAACCCACCCAACCACGCGATACATAACTTAATAGGCTCTTAGTATCTCTACGGTTAATGGTTATATTCTAATTTCCACTATCCTAGCATGGCTACTAAAGCTCATCACGCCAGATCCTCTGACTCTGTCATATCCATAATGAGGGCTCGACCCTACATACCGATGCTATTTATTCCGTTATATCCTTTCCTAACAATGAACCTAGATATAACCCCTTTAACTGGAAGCTATATCTGAACGAGGTTGAGTACTGAAGCCAAATGCAAAGGAGATACTTATCAAAGTTGTCGGCGCGTTACCTTGTTACTCTGACTGCTTAGTCTTCGATGCAGACTTTGCCATGAATAAAGGACTAACGGCTCCAACTATAATCAGACACGAGGCGACGGGTGTCATCGCACAGGTGGGGAACCGAGTACGACAATTTGTAGTTGGAGATGCAGTCGGTTTTCTTGCTTCTAACGGCTGTTTTAAGTGCGATGCCTGCACCTCGTGGTAGGTCGGAGAGTCGCTATCTTCTTGATTGTATCTGACTGCCTAATCGTCGAGAGCAGGTCAAGGGTCGGTTACGCGCAGGGTTTGAGAGCACAGGGCTTCAACTGCGATGGTTACTTTCAGGAATACGTCGTTGTAGATACCCGAAGCGCTGTGAAGCTCCCGCAGACCGAGAACATCGCCTCTTTGGCGCCCCTCTGCTGTGCAGGTGTTACTGGGTCCAATGCGATCAAGGAATGTTAGGTCGTTCCTGGAAAATGGGTGGCAGTCATTGGTGCCGGAGGTGTCGGGCAAATGGGCATTCAGTACGCCAAAGCCATGGGACTCAACGTCATCACTGTTGACATCAATAAGGAGCAACTGAACGCCGCAAAGATGGCGGGAGCAGACTACACTCTTGATCCGTCAACTTCAACTTACTTGGATAGTGTCCAAGAGATCATGAAAAATGATGTAGATGCCGCTGTCAACTTTGCTCCGTCGAAGCAGGAGTACGATGATATGCCGCCGATCATTAGATGGGGAGGCATCCTGATGGTTTTAGGTGTGCCAAGGGAGCCGCTGATGATCGATCCGCTAGACATTATCTTTAAACAATACGTCATAAAGACGGCGTGTAACGGCACGGCCAAGACGTTAGAGGAATGTCTCCGGTTCAGCACTAAAAATAACATCAAATCATTTGTAGAGTTTGTCAGGCTGGAAGATTTCCCTTTATCGCTAGAATCAATAAGAATAGCAAGGCCAAACAAAAAGCGCGTATATATTAGGCTCTAGGGAATAATATATATATTTGCCGGAAATTAGTCTTACACTGCCGCATTGTTTGCATGTTAGTTATTCGCCAAATAGACTATGTATCAGTCTGTATGTCTACTCACCTCGACTTCCTTATACTGCAAAATTGTCTAGTCTACTAGATAATAACTCTAAAACGTCCTAGAGACTCACCTACATTACCGGGCAATATCCATCATCATCGGCACCTCACTCTAAGCAATCTTTAATAAAGCCAACCTTTTTTTTTAATTAATAAACCCTAGTATAATAAGAAAGTATATAGACTAACCTTATATATATATTGCCTAAGAAGTAGTAAGAGGCTTTAGATTTCTTATTATAATCTAACCCCCCTACTTATTTTTCTATATATAAATTCGCTATTTAGAATCTATATACTATATAACCTAGTTTATATTACTCTAGGTCTACCTTATCCTAATTAGCCCAGAGTAGAATTTTTCTTAGTTTTTTTTTATTAATAAAAGAAAGGAATTATTTATACTAACCCCTAGTCTTATAGCACCCTTTGATATGTTTCTATACCTGTTGGATCGCCTGGGGCCCTCGCCCCACATGATCCAACGGGTAAGCTAAGCGATATCTAATACCTCTAAGTGGTCGTGCTTACTAAGCCTTCACCGGGAAATTGCTCGATGTATTTGCACAGATTACGACCCCTCGATATCGATAATTACACCACATATCATCTGATTTTCTAGGTCAGATCATGTAGAGTCTTCTTCACTAGTAGGAGTTCATATGATTTCTCGACAGCAAAAGACGGGAGGGAAAAGGATGAGAGGGGGGAAGAAGACAGACAATAAAACCATCCAGCGATATAGGCCGCCGCCAGCATACAGCACTATCTCACAAGTGATACCAACCACCTATTCTCCTGGCAAGCTAGCCCTGACATTGGGGCTCGACGCAACGTTTCATTCTCATGCACCTATTAGTTACGGTCTAAGCCACCATCGGCGAGCCCATAAAAATATTATGTCTGACTGTTTAGCCGAGTCCTGGGGATTCCCATATACAGGAGGCCTTATTAGTTATATTATTTGCATCGGCGTTGCTAACGGGATATCAGGAATATCATCGCCAAGAAGTTTTTCAACAATAGTGGCAGCGGGCACATATCCAATAGCGTAAAGACCTGGTTCCCTTGTTCTTCAACGCGATCAGTTTCAGGAGCTCCACAAGGGGGCCTGAAGAAAATCACAAGCACCGACTTGTTTGATCGAGGGTTTCGTAAGATCAGAGTCATGTATCAATATTATTCGGTCCATGGCGCTTAGCGGGTGACGGCTAACCATCGGTGCCACACCAGGCTCCCACCACTCATCGACACAGTCCATATAAACTTCTCCTCCTCGGGATAATAACGCTCTTTTTTTCCTTTCCATGGCGAATTGAGAAAAGCAATAACAGCAGTCACCACCAGGCCAGCATCAGGATTTCACCTACTTTCTCGCCACGCACACGACACTGGTAGCTGTGGATCAGCCTTTCTATGTAGCTCAATCTGGTCAGCTACCACCACCCATTCGACTAAACGTGGTGACGATGTCGTCAAAGCATCAACAGTCCCTTTGGAACTCCCAGTCCGCTCATTGTCAGCCAGAGTTTATCGATCCATCTGTGCTCCTCCTTCCTGCGACGCCTTGGACGTTAGGGGAACCAGATGGCGGAACATCAGCAGATACTCACGGAGCAACCTATGCGGCAGCCAACACTAGCGATCCGTTATCGGGAACACCGCCATGGAGTCCCCAAGAGTGTATTTGCGGAAGATGCACCGTGAAATGTTGTACTGAGGCCTCTAGCCATTTCCCTCAGTGGGTCAACTTAGACCTTCACACGGTACCCGCTGGCCGAGGGCCAGGGTTGAGCGATAAACAACGGCACCGACGATGTCCGGCCCCGAAGACCAGGAATGATGGCGGCAATGTCAACGATACAAAACGAAAGGGACTCATGGCGCCAAGAATTGATTCCGTCCGTAAGGTGTATATAGTAATCGCCGATTCTACTGGGCTCGGTGTATCCTGGCGACCAAGCCATAATCGGACGACCCACAGTAGCGTTACTCCATAGGCTGAAAACTGCTTATTCGCTCCGAGAATAATGCATTCCTGCGCTTCCTACCGTTTTATTAGCATTACATGGGTGGAAATCTCACATATCGTCAGATTGACATCATTTCCTCACTAATACAGTAACCGATGCCTCAGAGTCCATCACACATTCACTCCTGTACTGTACATACAGTAGCATGAAGTTATTACAGTACAAAATGGTCCTATAAACATGGTTCTGTTGACGTTGAGCAATCCGTTAGGAACATGAGCTGTTTGAGTCATCCAAAATCTCATGATAATACTCAAGGTTTTGCTCTGACACCAATCGACTGGGGTGATTTGGTGACATTATTTCCCTCTTCCTTGCGACCACATGCTCCAGCAGCTTCACTGCCTCCTCAATTTGCCCGTTGGCTTTGAATGCTCCTGCGAGTTCGTGCTGTGATGCCAGTCGGTCCGGGTGACTCTCCGCCAGTGTCTTCTCTTCAACTGCAACTACATGCTCTAGTAGCTTCACTGCCTCCTCAATCTGCCCGTTGGCTTCGTATGCTCCTGCGAGTGCGTGCTGTGATGCCAGTCGAGATGGGTGACTCTCCGTCAGTGTCTCCTCCCTGATTCCGACCACATGCGTCAGTATCGCCACCGCCTCTACCACACGTCCATCTGTATGCAAACACCGACCAACCCAATATCCAAGTTCGCACAGCTCTTCGCTCTCGCCATACGCCGACGTACTGAGCAGCCTGATTGCGTGCGGGAGGTATAGTCGCCATACGTCACGGTTTTCCCAATTATCGGTCGGAAACACCTCAGCTAGACGCGCTATTGCCGCTTGTCTTTGCTGTTTCTCAACATCGTACTTTCCAATCCACGACATCGTTGCCAGGTGCACTAAGCTATGCATGTCGAACATATCGCCGCCTGTTCCTCGTCTACTCAAGAATCCATAGCCGCATAATGTGCCGACCGCCCGAGTCAGCTGTTGCCGTGATTCGCCTTCTGGTAGCATCGATCTTGGTATAGCCTTCGGCTCAACGCAGGCTAAAAACATGAGAACACGTGAGGCAAATTCGTCAGCTTGCTCGATCTGGCGAAAGGAAATGAACCAGGTAGTGGCCACAGGATCTTGAGACTGCTCGTATCTCGTGTCATCTTGGAACTCGGCGGTCAAAAGTTCAGTTCTATCGCGTTCAGTACTCTTAAACAGATCCAAATACTCCGCGATTGATATCTGATTCTCGTTCAAGTATGCAGCTGCCTGCGTAATGGCGAGCGGGAGATACGTCAGCAACGCCAGGAGATCGTCTGTTGCCTGGTCGTCACTTAGAGCGTCCTCCTGAATCAATGCTTCTTCCAAGTAGCTCCTTGCTTCATCTCGGCGCATCGCAGGTACTTCAAGTATGTTACGTCCAGCAGCTGACACTGCCAGCTTCCGGTATCGCGTCGTGAATAGGATCCGTCCTTCGTCACTCTGAGGGAGAAACCGGTAGATGCCATTTTGCACGCCCGCCGAGCCCATGACAGTTTGTGCGTCATCAGCGTTGTCGACCACAAGAAGCCATTTGCCCGCACCTTTTGAGCTTAGGTACTGGCGGACAGATTTCTTGACATCATCGCTATCGGCAGTCTGAATATCGTACACCTCCGCGATCTGCATGCACGCTTGTTCGAAGCTAGCGGGGCTTAGCGCCGGCATCCAAAACACTGAATAGTCCGGCTTGGCCTTCTTGACCCAGTAAGCGAGTTGCAAAGCGAGCTGGGTTTTGCCGATACCCCCAAGACCAACCAGGGCGACTTTGCGCCGCTCCATTCCGAAGAGCCAGCTCTGGAGCGTTGCGAGGATTTCCTCTCGGCCGACAAAGAGCTCATTTTCGAAGAAAGGGACCAAAAAAGCACGTTGCCTTTGGGCCTCATCGGTAGTACGTATAGCTTTGCCCTGGCCCAGACAGCCTCGATTCTGGAGCGAGAAACTTCTCTTAAAATTGGAAGCTAAACAGGAGACGTCTTCCTCCATAGTCAGTCATTATCTCCAGAGACGTCACGTCACATACCTTGCACCAGCGAGGGCACCCAAAAGCTAAGAAAAGCCTTGGCACAAGCAGCCGCCGTAGCCGCAGCATATCGCTGCCAGACCTTGCTCTTGTGGCTGTCTGCGTAGTCGCATGCGCCTTTGATCACTACGCATGGGAAAATATCCCAAACGCCGGCACCCTCCATCTCGAAGGCAATGATGCTCTCCGCCGCTGCGATCCTGTCGCGGTCCTCGCCAGACTTCATGACTGAGTCACCGGACGCCACCAATCCGATATGAACAGCAGGCGTGGGATCGGCTCCAGCTTCTTTGAGGCGATTTCGTGGTACAAGCTTGCCACTGCACCCGAGTTGTTCACACGACTTCTGATCTTCTGCGTGGTGATAAGATGCTTCGAAAAGTTTGTCGTTGGCAGCCCCAGGGTACGCCGCGCAGAGCTGTGGCTTTCGACAAAGGGCGCCCAGGTATCCTGCCATCCTGCCTCTTAACTGCTCTTGGCTTTGGAATGTTTTCAATTTCATGAGAACCCACGAATTTCCGGGCTGAGTCTCCCAAGCGAGTCCAGTGGCCCATCTTTAATGGAAAATTCTGTAGGTAATCGCCGTCCGAAATCATATTGGATCACGCCATCGCTAACAACTACGTCTCCCAGTATAATTTCCTTGTCATCGGGACCGAAGGGAACTACACCACAGACACCGACCACGAGGGCGAGCTTGATGTTGGGGAAACTCGTTCGGCAGTTGGAGGCCACCGCTGCCGCGTTCGCTTTGCCCATCCTCGGCATGTACGCAAGAACCACATTGTGGCGGCCAAGCACGCCTGTTGAGTAGGCATTGGGATCGCTCGGCGCTTTATCGAAAGGGGAACCATCGTTGTCCCAAGAGTGGTCGAATAGAGCGCCGACAGCATCAGCCTCAAGAGGAAGAGCGCAGATTATAGCTATCTCGAAATCGTGACGACTGTTCGGGCGGATTGGTTGGGATGCCATCGAAGATAGGGGACCGGCGTCGAAGTGGGCGCCAAGGTTTAGTCGTGATGACGTCGAAAATAAAAGAAGACCATGGAATCTCGGTGATTCGGCCAAATACGGCAAGACCCACGGCCACGACCCGTACATCGACGCTTCAATCCGTGGTTGTCTGCGGAATAAATGCCGGTATCAAACTAGAGCCTGCATGGGTGTTGTTTCTTGTGCTGCTAGCCTTCAAGATGATGTCGAGGATGCCTTAGTATGCCATAGAGTGCTGGAGGGCACTATCACTAAACCTCGACAACACGAAGGATTTCGCTTTGATGGCAAGGAGAAGCCAGGCACACGATGCTGCCCAAACGGCGATAGCTCTTGACCCCGCGGCGCGCGCAAGACACGGCTGCCTGGCTTGTGACCCATTTATACTGATCCACCACTTTAGCCCTGCGTCCAATCACAGATAGGGCCCCCCTGTTAAAGTAGGGATTAGTGGGCACGATCGTTGTAATCATGATCAGCAGAAAAACCCGTACCCAGGCGACGGCCGTTGTTCTGCCATCAACTGAAATAGTGGCTTTACAATGGATGAACGATTTATAGGAGCCCCTCCACTCTTCTACCAACGGCTAAATGCCACCGTCCATGCGAAGTGTTTTTTCCCCTTGTCCTATTTTCTCGTGTGCTTCGAAGCGAGTCTTAAAAAACTCCAATCGAAGAAAGCAGGAGACGAAGTGCAGCATCCGTGAGTTAAGCCCGTAGGGTATGATGACGCTCAGCTTTTCATGGGGAGCTGTCTACTCCAGGTGAGCCGAACGCTCATTGGCCTTTCTTTGAACAAAGAGGCCCCACTAGCTAGGGCCTTCGGGTGGAGCTCATTCAAAGGCGCTCTTTAATGTTCTTTGATCAAAGGGAACTGCGCGCTCAGCGAGGACGGGCGGGGCCAGTCCACTTGATTACTCTCTTCAAAGGAAAAAAGGCCACATCGCTGCTCCCGTCTGAAAATCATCTTTCTTTACATCTCACACCTTTACGTCTCGGTCCATCACCTACGGCAAGCAAAGCACTATGAGCGACGACGAAAGCAATGTCTTTAACTGAACCCCAAAAGATCACGATGATAGCCCGGTTGTGGTCTCACAGCCACTAGCGTCACGTCACACAAGTCCCCTCGACCCACCCGGAAGCGGTCGCACTAGCCTACCATTGCTCCAGCTTGCCGACTGGGACGAGGAACTTTCTTACGATGAACAGCCACCTACCTGCGTTCACTATTCCATCGAATGGAAGTTGACGCTAAACCATAGAAGCATTAGCAAAGATACCGAGCCGAACCTCGTGCTTGCTCCTGGCCCTTACTGGACTACGCGTCTCCGACCCAAAGTAGAGAAATTGGCAAAGAAGAAACTACCTTCGAACAGATCATTCGACATCGACGATACGGATATCACCGTGTGCGTTAACGATCGGGGCGAGCGAGACCTAACAAAGCGGTTTGATGGCCTGAACATTGATTAGAGGGTTGTAGAGAAACAGCTTATCACGTGGTTACTTACTACTTATTGGCAAGAGACTCAGGATCAGCGTGTCTTTCAACTACGTCGAGGCGAGCGAGGCTGCTGGCGCTACTACGCGTGGTAGAGGTAGCAGAAGCGCCACGGCTTCCCAGCTGGCTGAGAGGGCTCTTGCTATTGACGAAGAAGAAGCTATGTCGGCTCAGCCCGCAGTCTAGAGGCAGGTCTACGATCTGTTCCGCTGCACGGGATCTCCCTGTGGTCTTAGACCACAGTGCTGGGTTGACACTGTCGGTAAGAATCATTATAAGCTCAAGACCAACCACCTGAGGCGGCTCATCAAGTACGTCCAACTGGGCAACGTCCTGCAATCCCACGACGATGTGCCCCCTGATGTTCGCGACTTGGTATATGCAGAAGAGGCCCAAGACGCCAGCCGTAAGAGGAAACGCAGGGCTTCATCAGGGGCCGGTACTCGACCAGTCAATATTACCAACGTGATGCCTCCCCATTCTGGTCATTCATGTGACAGCCGTGACGCGAGACCGACGTCCGAAATGGCCGATACAGCGTCCAAAGCTCCGCCCTATCTCGGCTTGACTGGGATGCGCGATGTCAATGTGACCGAATACTGCGGCTGGCACTGCTCCAAGGTCAGCAACGGTGTCTGGAAGCAGGAGTTTCAGAAAGCATGTCGGTTGACGTTGGAGGAAGGGTTTGATCTAGAACAGATTCGCCTTGACCAAGATGGCGACTTTATTGGGAAGGGGGTTAAAGTAGGCATCGCTCGTCGTTAGGTGAGCGACGTCGAGATTTGGTTTCGGGAAGAGAAGGCGCCGGGGTCAGAGTGACTAATCGATTTGCTATTTCATGCTTTGCTAGCCCAGTGCTTTCGTACACCGAATGGCCATGTGTTGATTCCCTTTATGATGGCGGCTCCTCAATCTCTACGCCAGTGTGACGAAAGTGGCCTTTCGCGCTCTCCTCTCGTGTACTAATTACATCTATACACCACTCTAGATAAGACTGGAAATCTATTGAGATGAGATGTTCGTTCTCGTGCCAGTGACGCCTAATAAAGGCCTTCAGTTCGGCAAAGAACTCCTCAATCGGGTCGTAGTCCGGCGAGTAAGGCGACAGGAATAAAACCTCGACACTAGCCTCTTCACACATCTCCTTGATCTTTGGTGACTTGTGGAAAGAGGCATTGTCTATCACAAGGACTGAGTTTGGCTCTGGCCATTTACCGCAGTGATGTAGCAGCTGCTCGATGAACTCCTCAAACACTGCGCTGTCTGTGCTTCCAGGGAAGATTTGATAATGCAGGACACCTTTTTGCGTATACGCTGGGAGTATTTGGTACCTTTGGTCGCGGTGGAATGGATCTATCTGAACCGGCGTGACACCTTTTGGGGCCCATCCGCAGCGCCTCCTGCCAACGCGTCTATCGCATCTAGACTCGTCGATGTAGACGAGTTGATACGACTTGAAGAAGGAAAGCTTGTAAAGATAGTAGTCTCGTAGATCAGCGTTTCGCTCGATCGCTACGCGTCTAGCGGTCTTCCTCGACCACCCTGCTGCCTTCAGCGACCGGCTGATATTGGATACTGGGACGGCAGTCTCAAACTCTTTCTCGAGGAACTCCAACATCTCATCTCGATACATATTAGGCCTCACGGCGAGTTCGTCTAGCAAAGCGGTCAACATCGGGGGACTCAACGTCTTGCGGCGGCCAACCCCATTGGCGGG
Organism: Fusarium sp. JS1030; assembly: GCA_000966855.1. Taxonomy (NCBI): domain Eukaryota; kingdom Fungi; phylum Ascomycota; class Sordariomycetes; order Hypocreales; family Nectriaceae; genus Fusarium; species Fusarium sp. JS1030. The sequence goes on from JWIW01000032.1 coordinate 100,809, forward strand.
GGCCTTGGTCGATCCGTAACATCCTATGTTTGTTCGTATTCGCCCGACGGACGTTGCTCTGCAGTCGGCGGTGCGGGCTATGTCGGCATTCTTGTATCCAGCGAGAATCATGTCGTGGATCAGTGCGTGCTGGGAAGCAGCAAGATTTGGGGCCATAACGACGTTATTGATGGTGATGTAGAGAGTCGGTTTCCGGCCGCACCGACCAGGGGACGGAGGGCGGTGAGGTGGGCATGACGGTTTCTTTGTGACGCAGGCAACAGCGGCCACGTCACAAAGAGTCTTTGGGCTCATCCTCCAGTCTTTTGGCCGGCAATGCCTGCAGCGCGACGCGACGAGGTCAACGGCATGATTGAGTCATGGGCGAGAAGAAGGAATATATAGAGAAGACATGCATTTGTATTATTCGTCTCTGGAATAATCGCCAAACATATGACTCTCGATTACTGTATTTTTGTGTCTTTGAGTCTAGCTCTTACATCATGCCTAGAATCGAACGTTTCGCAGTCATGGATGGGCATGGAAAGTCATGGAAGAACTGATTACTGAAGGCCCTGTTCCTGCCGAAAGGCGCTCTGGCTGTAAGCTGTCATCGGGGTACGGCGACACGGTGTGATAGTAAAGTCGGTACAGTGTAATGCACACGCCCCAGTCAGAAATGTCCGTGCGCAGAGAAGGGGAAAATCTGTCAAGGGACAACCGATTTCGATCGTTACTGTACCTGTACCATCTGTATGTGCACACACACACACACACATATATATATATATATATAAGAAGCAATTATAGTTTCTATGTCAGCATCTAGGGTTTGCTTCCTCTGCCACCCGCAGTGAGCTTTAACTATGAAAAGAAGATTTGAGCATATCTCGACGTCTCGCTCGATTCTCGGCGAAAGACGTCAGGGGGTTTATCTCCCGCCAAAAATCTTATCCAACGCACTAGAATATTGCCAGCACGTCACCGATGTTCGCTTCGGTGGGTATGGATCTAGATGCAGGATTTGCCTCTACAGCCAGGGCAAAGAACCTATTTATGTTCTCGTCAAAGATCTTAGTGAGCATCCGAGACATATCTCTGAGCTGGGTCACTTCGCTTCACAATCCATTTCACATTTTGTCCAGATCATAGCCATCTGTCCTAAATCTCTGTCTACATCAGTCATCTACGAATACATGCCGGTATCGCTAGCTGAGATTTCTGGCCCCGAGCTATGCGACAGAAGCGTGGCTGCAGTTCTCATACAGGTATGCCCCGATCTTGAGGAGCAAGGACGTCGCCTGATCCAGCACTTCCCAGGTCTTACAAGGCTTAGCATACATTCATAAGAATAAGCTTACCTGTTTCGACCTCAAGAGCCGCAATGTTCTCATTGACTTTAAAGGCACAGTCAAACTATGTTTGTTGCTCTTTCACATCTCCTTTGTTCGCGTTACATATCGATACTCACCAGCTCGACTTCAGGGCCCACGGAGTTTGGGGAACGTCATTTGAACCTAGCCCACGACCTCAAGGCTCTGAGAAATCTTGTGCAGGCTCTCATGCAGGGTTACGAGAGCGACCCGCCCAAGATTGACGACCGTAGCCGTTGGGGCGAGGGTTGCTTGATGTTCTTTGACACACTGATCACGGCCGAAAGCCTTGATGAGCTCCTGAAGGTGGGCGAAGCCAATATCAATACGAAGATGAGTATACATGTCCTGACGCCAACAGCACCCCTTTCTCAACAACTCAGTGCCTCGCCTGCTGGGAGGGTTAGCACTGTGCGCGCAATACTGGAACTCCTGGAACCCGGCCGGAGCGTGATTATCGGTAACGAACGTGCCCCGGAGCATACTACGAAGATGAAGGGAAGGTGGCGACACCATAGCGCAACTTGAGAGCGTGAGAAGTTGGGGTTACTATAGGATCGGCTTAAACACAAGGCCAGCTTTGAGGCAGAAAGAGGGGAGAGAAAGAGTGTCAAGTGTATTTTTAGAACTGTATATATAGCAGCTAGGGCACTGATGATCTATTTCCGGTGGATCTTAGTATGCCTGAGTCTATGCTATGAATACACTTGGTCTATTCTTAATGCAGCTTGACTTTGACTGCCTCGTCAGCCGGGATTATGATGTGGCTGCTGCACGCCTAGAGCGTGGTCTCTCAGCCGAACAACCATGCATAAGTAACATGGCCCCCGCCTTAGTAGCATAGGAAAGCCGAAGCTAGTAAAGGAAACCATACCACACGCCACGGAATTCCGATCCTGATATAGAATTAGTTCGAGGTGGATCCAGGCTCAGAGCTGAAGTACAAAGTATAAGCACTGCAGAAGATGAGTAGCAGGCAGAGGAGCAAGCGAAATAGCGCTTGGATCAGGTTTGGCCACCTGGAGGATGTGGTGTCAGCAAGCATGACCTCGTCTCTCGAGGATCAGCTGGCCCTCATTACCGGAAAACCGTCGGTGGTGTTGTTGATTGGTGGCACGGCCAAAAACAGGGCCATCTCCAAGCTGGCTTCCCCGAGCCCACAGGTTCCACGCGGTGACGCGGTCATTCGCCTGAGACCGCAAAGAAACTTTCGCCCTAACTGTCCTCTGTTCTTTGCCGACGGCCCTGTCCCCAGTCTAGCAAACTTCCCATGCAGGCTCGAGGATGACAGGTTGGCCGTGCGCAGCGCGGCCGCTGGCGACGCCATCCTGAAACTCTATTCAAGAGTCTTTACACCTCTGGCAGATGTCATCTGTGTCTTGGCTGATGACTTTGGCCAAAAGTCGAGTGAACTGTCTTCCTTCTTGGTCCGCTGGAAACGCCTGCATTCAAAGCCATATCATGCCACGTTTTGTCCTCTGCTTGTCATCGTCACAAGCTCTCCTCAGAGGAGAGAGAATTCAAGCAAGAGATTCGGAATATTGCCCAGACTGTCTTTGGCCAGGTGAAGTTCCACAATACTGCTGATCCCCTGCCCCTTCAGTCGTCCATCCAGTCGAGTTGTAGCCTGAGCCGAGACGCACGTGAGAGCAGGAGTCTGCTATTCGACAAGGCTCATTTTAACATTCTGTTCGACAGAGCATACCGCTCTTTTTAAATATATCAGGTTCTATTGATCTAGATCTTGCCGCCGTAGCTCACACAGACCAAACCGTTCACACCAATCTCTAACACAGCATTTCCAAACAGCATCGTCTCTAGTGACCCTTCTTGAGCTAGGCCCTAGGAGGTTAAGGAAGAGGGGAAAACCGGCTAGCGAATCAAAACCCCTCTCCCGCCTCAGATAACACAGCACCAAAATCAAGCTGCGGAGGCCTTTCGTGCCTTCCTTGCCTTCGGCTAGGCCAGCAAGCTTGCGTGGTTCTTCTCACGTGACTCAGTGCTTCGGCCACGGTTATTGAAGGGCCCCCGGCGGGAATCGAACCCGCCACCTTCGTGCACGAAGCAGAAGGTATGACCCTAGCGGTTAACCACTCCGCCACGGGGGTGCATACCGCTCTTTCACCCAAAACTTGAAATTCAGCCATATCGATGCTTTGTTGTCAAGTGTCCCCAGAGGAACGGATATGGTCAGTGGAATAGAGGCGTTCCTATAACACCTATCGGGCGAGAGTTAACGACAGCGGCTCGGCCTTCCTATGATTGCCTCTGCCATGGTCCTCGACGCGTTTCCGATGGGCATGCACGGTGAGTTTTCTTCTTGTCCTCTGAGTAATGAATGAAGATAACCTGACAGCGTGCGTACTACAGGCTTTGACGTCCTCAGCGTATTTTAAGAGATGTATGAGAACGATTGGCAAAAGATCGCGCAACGTCTGCGGCTCGGTGATCGGCTCGTGGTCGGCCTGCGATGGATAATTAGGGAATAGTATAAGTCCGGCTCGCAAGCCATGATTACCGTGATGCATGCAAACCTCGTTTAGTCATTCGCCGCCGATTGGAAGGATCTTAAGATTGACGGTCTCTGCCTCATGTGTCTCTACAGCTGTAGGCCGGCCTAGTTCAGACTGCCATGCGGCTATTTGCTCTGTGAAATAGATGTCTGGAGATTTGGGCGGAGAGTGAGCAGGCGTAATTTTAGTGTCGACCTTTGCTTCTTGTGTTAGCAACCGGCGGGCCTGGTTTTCACCCTGAAACCCAAGACGAAAGGCGTCAGTCTACTTAGCATCGACGGTGGTGGCGTGCGCGGCGTGATCCCTCTTAAGAACCTATAATGCTTAGAAGATGAACTGAAGAAGTACCTTGGCTTGTTCTCGGTCTAAAATATCTTTGATCTTACTGTAGGCACTAGCTCTGATTTGTACTGCCTGCCTATAGATTGAGGAAAGGGTACACGTGTGTTTTTTTATTATTTTTACTATTATTATTTTTATCTCTATGTTTATGTTTGTTTTTATTTTTCTCGAGGCTAACAACTATTTGTGTATAGGTGGGCTTATCTCTCTGGCCACCTCTCTCTTGGGAATGACTATTGATAACTGCCTGAAATCTTTTTAAGACCTAGTATAATACGCATTTTGTCCACGGTTCTCCTCTTTGCCCTTTGGACTCTCAGGCTTTGCTAATATGCTTCTTGCCATCTTGACGGGTTCACTCTACCCTGATAGCAACCTAGATGAGGCTCTAAAAAAGATCTTTAGGTTGGATACCCCCCTTTTGCACCACCTATTGCCGGGCAACTTGCGGGGAGCTAAAGTCGTCGTTACGGTTTCGGAGAAGTCTATGGGTGACAAGGAACTGAAGTCGCGTATCATTTCAACCTTTGCCAGTAGCAGCCGACAGAAGCGATATCTCCCGTACCGCGATATCTGCTTAGAGCCTTCGAAAAAGAAGATTAAACTATGGGAAGCGTGAGTGTATGCTACCCGATGCCAGGGGCTTGCTGTACTGATTGATGCGTGGATGCAGTGGTCGCTGCACAAGTAGTGCTCCGTGGTAAGTCTATGTCTATGTTCCCCACGGCTAGACGGCATCACCCCCACGTCTGATTCGTGGCGACTAGGCTGGCCAGGCTCGCTAGGCTGACAGTTCTGAGGTACTTTCCGCTCTATCATATCGAACCCACCGGATCGGCATACTTTGACGGAGGCATGTGGAGGAACAACCCGGTAGACGTAGCCAAGCGCGAAGCCAAGAATCTCTGGCCAGATTTCCAAGAGGCGGACCTTGTGTTGACCCTCGGGACTGGCTATAGTGGCGAGGAAGAGCAGGACACTCTTCACGCACCGTCGCCATCCCTAGATCCAACCCGGGGCTGCCGGGCTCGGATGGGTCAGCAGGTATGGAACTGCGTGAAGGATATCTTCAACTCCTACTCCAATAGCTTGGTCATGGACGGGCATAAATTCCATAGCCTCGTTGGTTATATGTCTATGAACCGCGCGCGACCCTACTGCCGACTCGACACCGAGCTTTCCGGTCCGGTGCCAGCTCTTGATGACGTCGAGTCCATGAATCGGCTGATGGCCCTGACCGGAGAGCAGTGTGGCGCGAAGGTTCAAGCAATAGCCCAATCTTGCATCGCCAATCTCTTCTACGTGGAGTTGTCGCAGACCCCGCTACGGGATGGTGATGGGTTCTGGGCAGAGGGCTATATCCTCTGCAATATCGACCAGGGAGAATCGCTGACGTCTCTGATAAAGACACTGGCTAGTGAAGGCTACAAATTCCAAGTCGGTCGGGACATGATGCCGATTATGAGAAGAGGCTGCGTGGGAATGGTCGATCAGGATTTTCAGGTTTGTTTCACCGTGAAGGCTCGAACCATGGACAGTCCGTTCTCCATCCTTCTCTGCGCACCTAATGGCATAGGCCGCCCCATCAGTGCGTCACCATTCACTCTGAGTGGTCTGCTGAACACGCAGGAGCGGGATGGTATGCTCCACTTTAATAAGGCAAGGCCGCTGGGGAGAGTTCGTGATAGTCTGTATCTCGACGGACAATGGGATAAGATGCAGTGGCATCTTGGTGGTTTTATCTAAGCATGGGCTACTACAGTTTATCGTGGCCTGCTATGGCCTGCTATAGCCTGCTATAGCCTGCTGTAGCCCTCCTATGACCTACTATAGCCTATCTGAGACTATTGGTAACTTTGCTAGGATTAACGCAAAGCGAAGCCTAAGTCTTAAAAATAGATGACAGGAGCTTTGTATGCAAAGAAGCGAGGTATTTATCTAGTGATTTTGCTTTAGGGACCTCGTTCTAATCTATAGCTTACGGCAATATGTCTTGTAACCCCGCAACTCTGTAGTCCTGTGCTGCTAATACCTAAACCGGTCTTGCTGCGTCGGTAAGCACGCCCGATTATTGCTAATCACTCTTGTAACATCACGCCCCCCCCGTAATGCTTCTCTAAGGCTTCTAGATCTTTTAAACGCTATGTTGATTACTTACAGCCACTGTAGAGACTGCTTTATCCTCGCCTCTTGTAGATTTAGCGTCCTTATCGCTAAGGTTTGTACGCATCAGTCTTGCTTGCTTGGTTATGGCTGGTTAGAAATCTGACGCCGCCTCTATCGGCGACATCAATTCGGCCCACTCCTCGGTCACATCCCTATGCGGGACTTCCATAGCGTCTGCATCTAGGTAGACATTTAATTGCCTCAAAGGCTTCTTTCGCGTCTGGCCAGATCTTTTTCTCCTAGGTCGCCGAGCGCTCGCGGAGCATACCGCTCTCGACTTTTCCATCCTTCTTGTCTTTAACCTACGTGGTTCTTTCAGGATTTAACTCGCAGATATACTGCGCCAGCTATAGATATACCTAGAGAAAGAAGCGATCGCAGTATAATAAACTACATATTAAATACGGCTTGCAACCCTATTATTATATATATAGGGGGCGAGAAGAAGGGAGGGAAAGGCTTCGTGTAAATACATAAGCTATCCACTACTTATCCTGAGGTTAGATATCATGCGAGTTAGAATATTAGCATACATGCTGCGCTATCGACTTATTGCTACTGCATGCATGTACGTATACTATAGTGTAGTAATTATCTATTTTTTTCGTGCACAGTACGATCAAATCTTCTATACTATAATCCGAAGGTGTTATATATACTATAGTAGACAGGATGTATGTTGGCGTTACATGTCTTCTCGTTTATATCTGTCCCTGGAGGACTTGGCTTAAATAGTAGAAGATACATAACCCACGCATAAAGAACCTCCAGCAGAAGGCTTACTCTTGTCAACTCGCTATTGTAAAAGCGGGCTACGCCCTGTAAATATATCCAAGACACATCGCGCGACAACGTTCAGCCTCATCGAGTAGGGCCCTCTCCTCCGAGCTAGGCCGCCATCCTCGACTGGACCGTGACACCATGACACGGCATGCTGGATTCCCCACCCCGTCCAGCTCACCTCAGCGAATAAGCAGGAACCCAGACAGCAGTGACAACGGAAGCCGGAAGTCATCTCAGATTTATCTTCGCAGATTTGCTGGTGCCTGGGAGTGCGCCCCAGCAGATCTCATCGCCTTCTTCGGCATCATTTCTGTCAACACCGTCAAGCATTTGTCTCCTCTTACATGCTACCCTTGGGAACAGGTCAGACCGGTCCTACAGAAGTACCGGAACCAGAGGCTGGCAGGGAACACTCCCAGAGGAGCATCGAAAACCAAGCCGTGGCAGCCTATAGATATTGAGAAGACGATCAGTCAACTGAGACAAGCCACGGTGGTACTTAAAATGCCCTTCGCTATGAGAACCTCGTATTAATTGGTATTGCCAGGAGTGGCCCTCTTCACCAGACTCCAGCACAACCGACACCGGCACACCCGGCTCAAGAAAGAGCGATGGCCCAACGACACCCCCCCGCCATTCGAAATCGATCACATCGATCACATCGACCACATCAGATCGAGCGCAATTCACGAGGAGTCCAAATAGTTCGCTGACACCAGGCGCCACGAGGCTCAACCCAGTTGTCATCAGCCACAAGTCAACGACAACGACGGTCGACCGCGGAAGCCCCCTGCTGTCTGTTTCCTTGTCAAGCCTCGACAGGCTGGCTGACCCAAGGGCATGCCTGAATGACGAGGTTGTCAATGGAGTCTTGATGCTCCTCGCCGTGGCAAGCGGGCGCCGGGTATCGGCAATCGACTCCCTGGTAACCAAGTCATCGCTCGGAAATCTGCGTGCGCGGAAAACCCTTATTCCCATTCACGTGGGCCATCACTGGATCTTGGCGGTGGCAGCGAGGCGACGGTTCTTGATATATGACTCTTCTCCTGCGACCGGGGTCAGATCTTGCGCCGAGAAGAAACTATGTGGTTTGTTCCAGGCCAACCTCAAAGACCGCGGGTGGCGATTCGTCCTCTCCGCACCTATGGTGCAGGATAACGATCGTGACTGTGGCGTCTGTGTGCTGGTTGCCGCCTGCTGTGAGGCTGCCGACCAGCCCGTTCCCAGTGAGCTCAGTGCAGCTTGCTGGCGGAGGCTTTTCAGACGCCTTCTCGAGCCGCTCACAGCCGAGGAAATGCAAAGCCTGGATGACGGTCAGGCAGGGGTAGTTTCCCCAGGCGAGCCCGCGTTCGAGCCCGCGTTCGAGCCTCCTCTACCTGAGCGGCTGGTGAGGACCCAAGAGTTGCTGTCAGACATGGCGCGCGGGTCATCTTCGCTCGGAGGGCTGGCGAAAGCATGGGATGCGATCAATCATGAGCTGTCACAGCTGAGAGACGAAGTAGATATGGTTAAACCTGCGACCGAGGTGATCGCAAGCCTCGCCAGCCAGTGCAGATCTCTGCCGTCAAGTTCTTTGGGTCATTCGAGCGCTAGGAAAGTCCGGGAAGTGCTGACTCGGCTGGCGCGCCCAGAGATTCTGGCAGACATCCCTCGTCTGAACGCGAGGCAAGAGCTCTGGGTCGAAAGGGTCATGGCAAGGCACGACGGGATAGTGGATTCGTTCTTCCGAGCTGCGCGAGGTCTACTGATGGAAGCTAATGCGGCTGAAGTCCGACTCTTTGCAAGGCAAGAGAACACGGCCCAGAGGTCCAACCACTTGGGGTCGGGAGACTCTGGCCGTGACCAAGACGACGACGCTTATGATACGGATGCCGACCTAGATATAAACCGGGGGAGAGAAGAGGAGCTTTACAAAGGAAGAGGAGTGCATTCCTAAAGTAAGGGCGCGAACGGATAGTTTAATAGCTTAGGCGACATGCTGTAGATCATAATGGTAGAAGTGCCAAAGTATGCTGGCTGAACATCCCGTCGTCACATATATGTACGCGTGCACCCACATGTAGATGAGCTCAGGAAAAGGCCCGTGAAAGCTTCGGAATCGAGACCATTATCTTATCTTATTGGCTGTTATAACTAGTAGTATGGTTTCATAGATCACGACCTGCAATTTCGGTGTTGGATCCCTGTTTCAGGAATGAAATATCACCCCCGTAATATAGAAGCTTAACAAACGCCCAGTCTCCAACTACCCGGACCTTCACTTTGTGGGTCTTACCGCCGCCCACAATGACCTACACCTCATCTTGCCTCTTCGTCCAAGGGAACGTACCCAGGACCACAGGGGCGCCAGGACTTATCAGTTGGTTGATATCGAGCGTCCAGTCGCCAAAACGAAGTTCGAATTGCCTATCCCCTCTAGAGTAGGTCTAGAGTGACTCGAAGAAGGTATTAGTGAGATAAACTGTGAGGCAAGACTAGGGGCTTTTCTTTACTAGATATAAGCTAGCGTATTTCTCTTTATCATCCCGGACTATAATAGCCGGTACGAGTCCGCAGATATCAAGACGTTTCTCCCATCTACTATCTTTAAATATTAAATGCCAGATCTATAGAAGGGCCGGTTGATTTTATTTAGCGGCTTCCCATGTTTCCTGCCAGACATGATCGTGTAGGATCGACATGATACTACTAATAACTATGGGATTCTGCCCGGAAACTGATACGGGCTTGAACAATTGACTAAGACCGATCCATATAGGATGAAGTTACGACGCTGGTTTTTGCGAATCGCGTATGCTTTATGCAGCCGCTGGCAGGCTAATTTATACGCTATATGGGTGGGAAGAATCAGGACTGTAACAAAGCGTTATTAAGAGAGTATTAGCTATCGTTCTCTATCCTAACTATGCGTAGTGACGAACTAGGCCTATAGCTAGCTTATGCTGCTCTATGGATGAAAATTAGTTATTGCCCATATATACACACTATATTACTGTATAGTGTCATACCTCCTTCCCAGGGTTTGGTAAGGTTACTGGCGCAATTTAGATACCCCTGACCTTCTGTTATCCCTTCTTAACTGGCCTATCTCTAACGCTAGACGCTGAAGCTTCCGATCCTTCTTCCTTAACGTTCTCTTGAGATATCTTATGTAGCGCTGCTGGAGCGTCTTCTCCCCTAGGCTGAAACTAGATTTCTTTTGGCTTATTGAAGTCTTGTTTTCTTTAGAGGGCTGATCTTGTCTTTCCTCGACGCGACAGCAACTATAGATTTGCAGTGCTGAAAAGAGACACTTTCTAATTCTTTTCAAGGATAACATGGTGGTCTGGCTTTTTAATTATATTGAAAATCTACTAGAGAATAGGAACAAAGATAGCGAACTACACGCTTGCTGAACGGCAGTGTAAAAGATGCTTTCCTCTAACACTACGATGCAATGAGATGCACTAGGTGGTGGCTTATGAATATGTAACCCTAAGCATAGAGTTTATGTAGTCACTGTCTTTTGGATTACTATAAAAAGACTATCGGAGCTATATATAGTAATAGTAACTAGTGCAACCTTACTAATTATAGTATACTGTCTTGCATATTAGATTTGTTTTCTCTCTTTCCTTTCTCTTTTCTTCTTTCCTCTTTATTTTTCCATCATTGTCCTGTAGTAAGAGCGTATACATAGCTCCTCTTCCACCACCACCTTTGTACAGTAAGCGTACCCATGCAACATATCTTATCTTGGTAACGAACTTAAGTGTGTTTATAAGGCTTAGTGCGTAGTTACTATGCCGTCGATAGCTGGATTTAGCTATTTGACTTTGGTAAGGATTTTGTACCTACGTACACGTAGAACCTTCGATAAATCAGAATCTTGTCCGGTGTGCCTAACAAATTAGGCGAGCTAGCTTACCCAATGCCCCTTACCGCATAACCCTAATAGAAACCTGCTGCATAATTCGAAGAACAGCCAGGGTGACAGTAAGCCACTAAGACTAAGGTACTATCGGCAGGGGCGCGGGTAATCGACGTCAAATTGAGTGCCACGTGAAATAGTAGGTTCTTGCTTGGGTCATCGAGGTGCTTGATTCTTCTAAGTATGTATGAACACTCCGCCTGTAGCTAAGGTTGGGCGGAGCGGGGTAAAAGGTGGCTGGGGACCGTCAGCCACAAGTGGCTGTAACACACGTCTGTAGTGATCAAAAAGTAATCCAAGTTATCAACTGATAAGCCACAGTTAAAGTGATCAAATATCAAAGTAATCTAGTTCTAAGTAATTAACAATAAATCAGAATATCGAGGCAATTTAAGTCGAAGAAACCTTTGTTCCACGCGACTAAGGAGAGCACAGGACTAAAACTGTCAGGCTATCCGCTAGGTTAACCGACGGCTAGATTTTGCCGCATTACTATATGTATATCTGTTGCCAATTATTGTCTATTTGAGTCATGTCGATTGCAACGGCAAAGCGGTAGGCGAAAGCACAAGCATCGTCTTTGGATGGAACGCTACCCGTTTTATAACAAGGTACCGATCCGGAAAGTTGGCTGATCCGCTCGTCGTTCTGCTTCCCAGAATAGCTCCAGTGCCAGCACCTGCCAAAAGGCGTTACGCTAGGCACAAACACCATTGCTTTGCGGCCGCGATTGATGCTCGCCAGTGCCGACCCCCCATCACAGGGTCCTGCCTCCTTAACTCAAAGGCGCCCGAGGCGCAGCCTTATCACGCGCCTAGTGCTGCCTGTGCACCGCTCTATCGCACCACAGTATAAATGGATGCCCTCTGCTCCAAGTTGGGGCTGGTGGATAGGGGGAAGCATCAACGGGGCCAGCATCTGAACGACTTTGACTCTAAGCAGAAAAAAGACCTTTCAAACACCATGTTCATGACTCGCGCACCACTGCGACGTTTGTTTCTTTCTATATGGCGCTTCCTTGAGGGTAGGCACAGCGTGGATGACGCTGCCGCTGCGCGGAACCACATCAAGGCTCACGATGCTGAGATTGCCGCCCGGCGGCCCATAGTTGAACCAGTTGAGCGTTCGGGCACAGGCGATGACCCTTCTACCCGCGGATCCGACCCTGTAGGAGACTACTACAAGCTGCGACAAAAGATTGTATCCTGCGAAAAGGCACTGGATTTTGGCCATGCCTGTCAAATGGGGGCTACTTCGGAGGAACGGCGCGCTGATGCCATCATTCAGAGGCTGAAGCAGAAGGATGAGACAAATATCTACCAGAAGGCTGCTTCGCGAACTGGGTACGGAGGACAACAGCACCCCCGGTTCCCTGGCGACCATTTCCTTTCAAACAAGAAGCTCATCGATGAAACCGAGATCTTCAAAGTGGCACGGCGCATGCCTAAAGGTGGTCACTTACACATCCACTTTAATGCTTGCTTAGCCCCTCACGTCCTGCTCAACATTGCAAAGGATATGGACCGCATGTTCATCACAAGCGATCTTCCACTCGTTCCAGACAATGATTTCTTGAACTTTGACCGTTGTGAGATACAATTCACACTCTTAAGTCCGGAAAGAGAGACCCCGGGGGACCTATTCTCAGCTACATATCAGCCCCGGCAAACAATGAAGTTCAAGGAGTTCCTCGAGCAGTTCCCTCAGTTTTATACCAAATCAACAGACGTCGACGAGTGGCTACTAGAAAAGCTCATGTTCCATGAACAGGAGACGCATAATCACCTGCAAACAGCAACTGGGTAAGACACCACCACCCCCTCTACCGCATGGCGGTGCTAATCTCGCGTAGGGCGTGGGAGAAGTTTAACGGGCGAACGAGGATGATGAAAGGCCTCTTTAATTACGAAACAGCATACCGAAGATACACACGGCTTTGCCTTGAGGACTTTATGAAGGACAACATTACATATGCCGAAATCCGGCCCAACTTTATGACGAACAACCAGCTTTGGACTGATGATGGTACTAAGCTCATCGATAACAAGGGCATTATGGAACTTATCATCAACGAGGTGAACAGTTTCCAGACCGAGATGAAGGCGCAAGGTAAATTCTTTGGGGGGCTCAAAGTCATCTATTGCACCCCTCGGTCCTTCGATCCCGAGAAAATTGAGGCTGCTCTTACCGAATGCCTCGAGTTCAAGAAGGCTTGGCCAGATTGGATTGCCGGTAAGCAAGTTGTTTCCCTTCACTCAGCCCTGGATTACTGACCAGAACATAGGGTTCGATCTCGTTGGTGAGGAATCCAAGGGCCAACCTCTCAAGGACTTCATCCCTGAGCTTCTCAAATTTCAGGAGACCTGCATAACTGCAGGATTAGAGATTCCCTTCCTCTTCCATTGCGGCGAGACTTTGGATATGGGCACAGACACGGATGGCAACTTGGTCGACGCGCTGCTTCTCAAGTCCAAACGAATAGGCCATGGTTTCGCACTCGCCAAGCACCCATACATCATGCAGCATATGAAAGAGCGCGGTGTTTGCCTCGAACTTTGCCCAATCTCCAATGAGATATTGGGCCTCACACCCCGCGTCAGTGGGCACGCTATGTACCAGCTTCTCGCAAATAACGTGCATTGCACTGTGAGCTCTGATAATGGAACACTATTCCAGTGAGTTTCTTGGGTAAGATAGGTTTTTTCATGCGTTAATGATGATATCTAGGTCTTCTCTGTCTCATGACTTCTACCAGGTCATGGTTGGCAAAGCCGATATGGGTCTCTTTGGATGGAAGCAACTTGCGCTCTGGAGTTTAGAGCATGCTTGCTTGGAGGGGTCCGAGTTCAACCGTATCTACTCTGATTGGCAGTCGGAGTGGAGGCAATTCGTCGACTGGGTCATCGAGGCGTATGGAGACGTGTCTAAGGGAGCATAACAATATACTGGTGAGGGCCGTGTTACGACCCAACCCCACCGGTCACGTGTGAAGATGCACCCCACGATTCTTATATCACAATGCACGATCTACCCTATAACAGTGGACCTTCCTTGCGATGCCTGCCTCAACACAACAAGGGCCCTTTTAGGGCTCTGGGGGCACCGCAGGCCACAACCACCTCTTTCTTTTTGCAGCCTGGGACCGAACCAGGTTGTCGATACAGGCTCGGTCCTCGACTTGGCCCGCGGACGGGTGTGAGGCTTGAAATTCCATTCTTTTCGCTGAATTGCTAGATAGCTAGGAAGGTCGGATCAAAAGCGGAAAATCACGGCAGGCAGCTAGGAGCGCGATGTATGGGCACCCGAATTGTCTTGTTTCCTTCTGGAGAGACAATGTATAAACTTTCTAGATAGCCTAGCACGTCTTTTTACGCCTGTCAAATGTCTTACTGGGTGTTTCTATTCCACTGCCTCGGCCTTTACTGAACCCGAGATCACGATAAATTGACTGATATCTACACATGTTTATAGTGTATCCTTTCGGACAAACCACTCCTTTTTCGTTCCTTTTGGGCTTGTTGACAAAGCAGGAAGGAGTAGCAAGAAACCGAGGGGCTATGGAGGTAGTTCAGGGAAATTCATGGCCTTTTCTTTTCTTTTTCATATTATCGAGTCTATACTCATGAGCGATGTCACGATGAGGAGTGTGCTGGAACTAGTGGGACGTCCACGATATACGGTTTCAACACCCACCTATCCACTTTGAAATGGAGTGGGTAGTTTTCAAGTCGGTGAGGTAGGATTCCGGCACCCCCTTGACCCAGAACTCGAGACTGATCCCATGTCGAGATGTGAATGCTCGTTTGGCCGTTAGATAACTAGTGGCCTGTCGAAACTTTCTGGTCTAAGCGACGTAGACGCACCTCTCAACCATGAAGCCCTTTCCGTTTCTTCTTTCCTTATCGTTGATTACTACTACTATTGCCACGAATCTGGGTTCCCCTACGTCTCGGTCCCCTTCAAAGGCTAACTCCACAACCCCAGCTGAATGTCATGCCGATCAACGAACAATCTCAAGGCCTCTTTTTGTAAGCTTGATTTGGTTATTTTGCTTCGATGCTGAACGGGTAGCGTTGACGCCGCAACATCCAACAATCATTCGAAGCTACAACATGAGTGGGGTGACGGCGACATTCTCAATCTCCCGTGTGCTTGAGGATGGTTGTGGAGGCACGCCTCAAAACCTGAAGCTCCCTTCTTTTCATTGCCGTAATCAACGGGGCTCCTGGCTGATTTGTAAAAGGGATTTTCTCCCGGCTTATAAACTGCTGGTCTGTACCTCGGCGATCTATCAACTCGCCAGCACTCGTCAAGATACCGTAGATATCTACATCTCTCGACTACGTGATGGATGCCCACAAGGTCAAGTGCATTGTTGACACAGTTCAAGATCCATCGGTGGCCCCCAAAGTCTCAAGGCCACGATACAGTGACCGGACGATCCGTAGAGACCGAGGAGACGCTCGCCAGTTCCTAACTGTATTCAGCTCACTCCTGCGAAGGTCAAAGCAATGCCACACTCATGACTCCATAATTCCTCACTGGGCAACGTTAGCAGCACAATCCTAGGGCGTCGACAACGTGTTTGTGTGTTGGTGGTGTAGATCGGCCCGTCTGGGTGTGTGGGCATGGCTCCTGTCACGGGATAGCACGGCGATTGTCAACAGCCGACCCATGATCCCACAGCCCCCAAGATTGGCAACCTCGGGGAGGCGGAGGTATGCAACCCATCTGCACGTTGGTCCCCTTGTTTCGTTAATCCAGCGCTGTTTGGTGGAGCCATTCCGTGCTACGGTTCTCGGGTCGCAAGTATAAGTATGGCCTGAAACCTCCTCACCATCATGCCCCAACAACAGATACCAACCCACCCCTATCGGTCTCATTTGGATCAACATGGATCATCTTTCTCGAAACCAAATCACTGAGACATACCTAATGTCCGGCCTTTCTCTGTTCTGTGTCTTGCTCTTCGTCTTTATCAAGTCAAATCTATCGTGGTGGCAGGAGAAATACCTGCGATCTTTGATGGCAGGATGGGTCCTCCTGGACCTGGTGGCTTTGATTCTCTTTGCTGTGCAGCACAGCCAACGTACCCAACTTCTAGGGGCTCTCTCTGGGTCTCTACATATTATTCTGGACACAATATCCATGTGGGGGGTCGCCATAATCCAGGTCTGTCAAAGCATTGAGCATACCGATTACCACTCTAACATGGTGACTAGATTCCTGGAATCATCTATCCACTCGCAGTCCCGACAAGGATCGAAGCCTGGGTGAAATGGATTGCAATACTCGAATGCGCTGCTGTAACGTCAATTGTAATCGTCGCCCTTGTCCCGGGGATTCCGACTCCCCACGAGATCGCCTACATCGTCCCGTTCACTTCTCAAGCTGCGGTCGTCGGACTCGTATTTTATGAATCTAGTGTCGTGAAAAGGGTACCGAAAACTATGACTGATCATTTGCTATTTCTGGGCCTGTTCCTCATAGCAGTATCGACAGTATTGCTTATGCTGTCGCTTGCTGGACGCTACGAGAGATTGATGTTCCCTCAATGGCTCCTCTACATGACAATCTCGACCACCAGCTATCGATTACCGGAGCACTCACATCGAAGCCCCGACCCGGTAGACGGAGACTTAGAGATCGGGTTGCGTCCAGCCTCCCAACCAACCTTCAGTCACTCTCCCACCGAAGACTCAACTTCGCCAAACCTTGCTGGTCATTAATAATCTTACCCCAGCGTAGATCTGCCACCTCCTCTTGTCACGGCCCCAGATAACCAGCTCTCCTTATCTGACATCATATTGGTATGTAGGCGAGCTCAGAGTTGCCGGGAGATTGAAACGGCACCTTCGAATCGTGTTGGTTACTGTCGTGCGGTTGGGGCGTTGGCTGGGTAGGGCGATTGCCTGTTTGTATCTTAACCCAAGTCTGAAGTTCTTCTTTTTTTCATAATCGCAGGATCCTTACCTGCATGTTCCGGAGGTTATGACTATTCATCTTTCATCTGCTTGTTGCAGGCGGAAGAGCTGCAAGTTGGAGGTTAAAGTGACGATGTAGTTGGGGTAGGGGACATATTGAGGCATCGGCGAGCGTGACCACCTTGGTGAAGGTACACAGGAATTAGGGGCAACTTGAGGAGGCTGAAGACCATGAGATGGTTGTGATGAAGACGAGGCGGGTGGTGCTAGGAGGATGGTATCCGTCTACGGTTGAGAGGATGATCAACCCTACCATCACCTAGAATGGAGAAGGGAGTTCAGAGTCAAGATACAGGAGAAAAGACAGGATTGGGTTCCATAAGTGCAACATATTAATGAGCAGACTTGATTTCCTCCTTTCACCCCAACCGGTTCCATGCTCCAGCTCGGGCCGGAGAAGGACCTATACCACGAGAAATTAAATGGATTTTTCAATTCAAACTGTGGACTCCTGGTACGATGCTGGCTATCCACAGCGAGTGAGAAGCTAACGAGATACCCAGGAGAGCCGCGCTGTTGAGCTTATGCGTGTACAACTATCAGAGCGCTATAGCTGGGCCGATATCCAAGCTCTTTTGTAGGATGAGCACGCAAAGGACGCTACAGAATCTTGGAAGACGATTATGAAAGGTCCTGCAGGCAAGATGCACCCCATCTGTCAACGCCTCTATGATGGAGAAAAGACTGCGAGGAACGCCGCCACCTGCCGCACCAAGGGTAAAACGAGGGATTACCGAAGCAGATGCGATCAGTGCGAGAAACGTAACCGTCCTTTTCGTAAATGTATTGTGCTGGAAGGCAACTTCGGCGGGGCCTGCGCCAATTGTATCCTTCGTAGTCGTTGGGGGGTTTTGTACAGCAAGGGACCTCGATGAGGCATACGGGCGTTCCAGAAAGGGTCGCCCAAGGACGAAAGGGTATCAGAGTAGACATCAACGGACGAGGATGCAAAGACACAGTATCTGATCGGTCGATCACGTATAGGAGCAGCTAGTCAGTTTTACTACTTGGACAAAGGGAACAAGCGGTGCCGGTTTGCATACGTCAATGGAACGAGAGGAATATCCCGTCGGAGTTCTTAAGTGTCTTGGATTTGCGTGGCAGCCTATTTGTCCTGCGCACCCGACAAGTCTCATCTTGTTGATAGTACGTGTCCAGACTACTATCAAGCGTGCGGAGGCAGTCTATGTGGATCGCTAGCGGGGCCTCCGTCGTGTATGTATATTTCTCATCCAGAGGACCACCGGCTCCGAAAAAGCTCCAACTGAGAGCGCGGGGCGTCCCGAGCTCCGGGTGGGGTCCCCGTCACGTCCACGTCTCCACAGGCTATAGGGTAGATTATATTCCCCAACAGGACCACAACAATCTCTATCCCATCCTCGCTAGGGCGTGGGTAATTTCGACAAAAACCACGGGGATCTAGTCTTTTAAAGCCGATGTACAAGACTAGTACCTGTGCGGGTTCGTGAACTTGTTGGACCATGCGTTTGTGACAATCGTCAAGCCTAGAAGTCGCGTTGACGGCTGACCAAATAGGCCATTGGACAAATTGCAAGAACGACGGCATTTTGGAACTGGGGCGATTCTGTTCTCGTCCCGTGTGCATGGTGAATTTTACTCTCGGACGCCTTGATGGGGATACCCGCAGAGAAGTGCGATGACTGTTCCCACCGTCCAAGATAGCCCAACCCTGGCAGGGGCGGGTAAAGGAGGCTAGCTTCATGGTGTGGTATTTGGCTGTGTTTCCAGGGAGCTCTAGACATTTCACTTGCTATCGGAGTCTCTTGTCGCGGGCCTACCTTAGTTGTCCGAGACACGACGCGCAAAATCCATGGCCAGCATTCACCCTTGGCCAGTTGTGCGCACACAAGGCACATTATGCTCATGTAATTTCTAACAGGGTGTCGCACTTTTTTATGCTAAAGGGCCTGAAAAGTCAGATCATGAAGAATGAGCAGCGGCAGTGAGTTGATTGATTCTAGCTTCTGTGTGGGGTAATACATCCCACACATTTCGGTTAAAGCGCCTAGCTTGATGACTAAGGGCTATTGCCCCTGAGGCTCCGACATAGGGGGATAGGGGAGAACTGGCGAAGTGCCAGCTTTCCCCGCTCGCGTGCCGGCGCGAACATAAGCTTGCATTAACAGCTGGACGCGTCTTAGATCCTGGTTTGTTTACTGTGGGGTTGTGGCGCTGTGGGATCACTAGGCTTTGGGCGGATTCCACAATTATCCGCCCGTCCCGCGCTGGCGCTATCCCAAAGCGTTGCTTGGCCGCTGACGATCAATAACTGCGTCTGCCTCATCACTGCCGATCAGCAAGCCTCGTGGACTCTGTCAGACAAATTTGGGCGAGATCGACAGGACTCCAATTCTTTTTTTGCTGGCCTCACATCTCCTGCGAAGCTGGGCGCGGCTGGTCTGCGGACGCCCTGGCCAACACCAATCAAATCTTTGGGACAACGCTCCCATCAGCTCTTGAGTCTACGGGCCTGTCTATTGGCTCAAATGGGCACACCTGTCGGCCACTCGATGGCCAACCAGGCACCAAGGCAGGCTGCATCGCCTCCGACCTGCGCCTGCGGAACGTAGTCAACACCAAAGCCACACCGTGAGCCGCAACTTGATTAACTTGGATCTTCGCCACCCCCTCTCGCCCCCTCCTCATCACTTCTGCTAGCAACTGCATCATTCCCTCTGCTTTGTTAAAACGAAGAGGAATAACCAGATACGCATATCCTCAATTCAAAAGCCTGGCAGAAATTTGATTGTCGTACGGCTTTTCTACCAAATGGAAGTTGCCAAGTCTCTCAGGGTCAGCAGGTAAGTAGGCTACCTCGCGTCCATGTCCGCTTCTCTTTCTGACAGGTCCTCTACGCAGCGGCGACCTATGGAATACCGCTTTTGACTCGCTTGGAGACGCAATGCCATCTCAGGAAGACTTCGACCGGGAGAGCAAGCAAAGGACGCTGGGCGAGTTGTTAAAGACTACCGATCAGGCGAGGCAAAGCATGGTTGATAAGTCGTGGTCTTTCAAGCGGAAGACCGGTGAGGTTGTCTTTGTGCGCGACGTCTTGGCTAAGGCGGTCAAGTGGATTAACCACTTCAAAGACGTGGGCGATGTTATCGTGCAATACGATCCGACCCACGCTGCCCTGCCTTGGGCGGGTGTCCGATTTCTGTTGAACGTGAGCGACATCTCGCGCCTGGCAGACGCAGTCACACTAACATTTAAGCAGGTCGCGGTTGGCGACTTCAACACGTACACTAGCTTACTGGAGGGAACCACCAACATTGCGGAAGCAATATGTCGAAATGCCCTCGTCGAAAGTCTGCTGAAAAATCCTAGGTCGTCAGCCGCAGAAGCGTCAGCCGCAGAAGAGCTAAGTCATGCGTTGGTCAAGTGTATGCAAACATCCTGACCTATCTCGCCAAGGCGTTTTCCTACTACAAGAAGAACAGATTGAGTGAGTTGATACATACTCGATATGCATATTTGCTGACCGGATCAGGGAGTGTTTTTGAACATGGGGTCCTTGCCTCGACCGATTTGGAATCAGCCTTCGCAGCTATTGATGGAGTCCAGAAAGACGTGGACCGTTGTGCTGCCATCTTCGGCTTACGGGGTTGGTTACCTCCCATGTCAGAGAGTTACTGCGCTTACACCAAGTAGAGCAACTGGAAAGCCATGCCGAGCTTAAGCGGATGCTGAAGGATTTTGATGCTCCCGTTCACCGCTGGGGCAAAGCACTTCATGCCGTCACAGATCAACTCCATGGTACAAACTTGATCCAGAATATCTTGCTATTGTTAACTCATATAGGGGAGCGAAGAATAAGAATTGTGCGTTGGATCTCAAGTGAACCTCATGGACAGTACCACATACAGGCGAACAGCGAGGTCTTGGAGGGCACAGGGGAATGGCTTGTGCACGACCCAACCTTCATACGTTGGAAGAACGAAAGCGCTTCCTCTATTCTATGGCTTTACGGGATCCCAGGATCCGGAAAGAGCAAGCTGACGTGCGTGAGGAGCAGTATGATGTGTTCTGATCTAATTTTGAGCCACAGGTCTATCGTTGTTGAGGATGCCCAGCACGCATTTCGACAGAACCAAGCTCCAGCCCCAGTCTACTTCTACTGTTCCCGTAACCCAGCCGAGCCTGGGCGTTCCGACCCTCCAAGCATATTGGCTAGTATCGCACGACAGCTCTCGACTCCGCAACCTAGAGGACCACTCCTTAAAGCTGCAATCGATGTGTACAAAAGGAGAGAAGAGGAGGCTTTCGCATCCGGGCCACTTCGCCTTGACGAAAGCAGGAAGCTAATCCTCAACCTGCTTGAGCAGTATAAGGACGCTTCAATGACGATTGTGATTGACGCTCTGGACGAATGCAACTCGGCAACTCGGGGAGATCTGATGGATACTCTGGAAGAACTTCTGAAGGCATCGCCATGTCTTTTGAAGATTTTCGTGTCAAGCCGGACGGACCAGGATATTGTGTATAAATTGAAGAATTATCCAAATATGCACCTCTCCTCTGACCGCAACTCGGCAGACATCGATCTGTTCGTACAATCGGAGACCCAACGTCTTATCGACAAAGGATCTTTGCTGCGGTTCAGCACTAGAAAGGCAGAAATACGCGACAAAATCATCCACGAGCTCACTTCTAAGGCACAGGGCATGTAAGTTTTGCACTATGACAGCATGTTCTCAGATGACTTACAGAATGAGGTTCCGTTGGGTAAGCCTACAATTGCAAGCTCTCTGCCAACTAACCACCGACGATGCGATCGGGGAGAGACTCGGACGGCTCCCGAAGACACTGGCAGATCTCTACCGTGAGATTCTTGAGAGAATCGAAGAGCTCGGTGCGGATACAGACAGGCAGTTTGCTCAGAGTGCTCTCAGTTGGCTGCTTTGTGCCCGAGAGCAACTCCGATCGGATGTCTTTCTGACCGCTGTGTCCACAACAAAAAAACAAACCGCCCATGCAATCTCGAAGGACCAGCTACTACAACTATGCTGTAACTTGATCGTTTTCGACTCTACTGTTGATGTGTTTCGATTCTCGCATTTATCGGTCCGGGAGTTTCTCGAAGATCAAGAACTGTACAAACAGGCATCCGCAAACGCCCTCGTGGCGGAGGCTTGTCTTTTGAATCTCATGAGGATGACGCCGGAAGCTTCGCTATACACACCGCTTTTGGACTATTCATGCTTATCCTGGGCAGAGCATGCTAGCGCAGCCACTGAGGAAACACACACAGGACTGAATGAGATTCTTCCCAAATTCTTACGTGTTGAACAAGATCATACATACTTCGACGGCTGGCACAGAAGGGTTGAAAAAGTCTTGGCGCCCCGAGGGATACTTAGGAGGTATGGGTCGAGGATGGAGGCCGCCCTATCCTACAAACCTCAAGTTTTGCTAGTAATTTGTGCATATGACCTATGTGGTGCCCTTGGCCCAGAACAGTGGAGACAGTTGGCGCAAAAACAGCCCAGAAATAAGCAAGGTGCAGCACACCAAGAAGTTGCGGCCCGCTACGGTGGTGGCAACATCCTGCGATGGCAGTTGAGCAATGAAATTTCCTTTGACGTGACCAAAGAGGTTGTAAGGGCTGCAGCCGAGAATGAGAAGAGCGGCAAAGAAGTTCTGAGACTACTTCTTGATGAGCGAGGGGATGAGATTGAGATCACAGAAGGGGTGGTTAAGGCGGCGGCTGGGAACTCTGGGAGTGGTAAGGAAGTACTGGAACTACTTCTTGACGAGCGAGGGGTTGAGATTGAGATCACAGAAGGGGTGATCGAGGCAGTTGTGAGGAATTTCGGTCCAGCCAAATCCTGGGAATCTTTGGAGAAGAGCGCGATCGCAATCAAGACTTCCAAAGAGGTCTCTGAGCCCTTGATGGCGATAAAGAACACCCACGGGTGGCGGCAGTTAGCTTGCTGTATCGCTTTGATCCTCCTGGGTCTCATCTTCAGCATTTTATGTAATTAATTTCACCTGTACTTACTTGCCTCAGCTACCCTATGACCTTGAAACACCCACCGCGATCTTTCACCAAACCGGATTGTCGTTGTAAAAGTTCAATCTGTGTCTAAGAATGTTCCATGACATTGAGCGCAGGTATTACTATCTACTATCTAACATGATTAGGTTACTATTCGGGCGCCTTTGGGAAGTGCTTAGCAAAAAGCGCCGACAAACCATGGAGGGCGGTTATGGAAGGCTGTACGGCCAACAAGGAGGAGATGAAGATGGGCAACAATGGGCGGAGAGACAAAGACACAGTATCTGATTGGCCGATCACTTGCCAGCGTGTCTAGTTGGTAACAGGCTTACTCCTTAGCCAAGGGAGATAACAGTGCCAACCTGGATCCAAGAATAGAAAAGAAAAAATATCACATGGAACTTTGGAAGTATTCTACCTAACGGCCTAGCTGACTTGCGTGCCCGACATCTCGGTTCATATCTTTGAAGATAACGCTATCATTCTTAGTAAAAGGACGAGTTGAGAAGGACCATGTTGTTGAGACCTAACGCGACGGGGTCGAGGATAATAGCTCTACCAAGCAGTCCTGTTGCCAGGTGGCTGAATGTTGTATTCTGGTCGTCTGAAAATCCATCAACTACCATCATCACTGCGGCGACTCCTGATAGGGTTGTAAGGACACCGGACGACTCACAGAATTGTAGGGCCAAGTCCTTTATCTATCCTGTGCTAGTGGCTCTGCCTTCTGCTAAAAGACTTAGCACTGTGATCCATGCTCCAGCACTGGGATTTGGGTTGTGAAGGGCCTGAGATATTCTCCTCCGCTTACAGGGATTCAATCCTTCTAGATCGTCCTCAGAATTATATGTCTGGGCCTCTGGTAGCGAAAGATAGTAAGCCTTATCACCGCCGTGTTCTGGAACATCGGGACCATCTTCACTATCAATGTCTTCAGTATCTTCATCATTATCCTCGCTAGATGTCTCAATTGTGCAGAGGGATTTGTGATGAGAACGGCATCGAGAGAGCCCCTGGTTAGACGGAGGATAAACTTGAGCTCTAAGTAACGGCACAGATTCAGACTCTGATGACTCAGACTCAATATGTCCAGGCGAGTAACTCCTGTGATCTTTATCTTGGCCTGGCAGTGATTCAAGCGACATCCTCGTTGGAGAAGACGAATTGCGGACAGAAGCGGCATTGCCACGCCCAGTGGTCGGGCACACATCTCTCTCGTAGGGCGGCCTTTGAGTTACCTCAGGGGTGGCAGCAACAGGAGTATATGTGCATCTTGAGGGGATTGCGGGAGAATTTTGTGATCCATGACAGGGCTCCTTGCCAGACAGGATGCCAAAGTCGGCGTCGGGAGATGGCGAATCAGGTTCGGAATCAGCGAGGGTGTCCAAGTCGTGCGTTTGGATTGAATCGTCTCTCATTGGTGTTGAAGACTCTGCCGGCGTAGGATCCAAATTGGTTGCGGCGTCTGCATGAGTTGGATCATGTTTGATGCCTTTGCTGTCTATGTACTGACTGTCAGAGCTTGCCCTAGGGATTGTTCTAGAGTGAATAAACTTACTCAAATGGCCTGCGATGCTAGTTGTAATTGTTGCGCATGGTTGCGAGCTAATGGGATCTTGCCCCTTACTGTAGTCCTCGCCTTCTGTATCAGTATCGTCAGGTATCAGAATGGCGATGTCCTTGGACGTTCCGGAAACCGGGGGTCCTTCTTTATCAGACGATGCAGCGGCGTCGGCTAGAGAAGTAGAGAGAGCGAGGCTCTGCTGCAACCCATGCTGCCCGGCACCAGCTGCTGTTGAGGTCATGTTGAAGTTTCTGAGTGTTTATAGGATGTTTGTAGGTCAAGAAAGAAGTAGGTAGCTCTGGCAGTACGGCAAAGCGCAAAATGGGCGCGGATTGCGCAGCTTATATGCTCGCAGTCGAATCACACGAGTCCAGGGAGCAGGAGCCTTGCCCGATGTCTTCCTGCCATCCCCATGTCTTCCAAGGCGGGCCAGAGGAAAGAGGCAGACACGCAGCTGCTTCTCCGTTGCACCAATTATTCTACTGCCGGGCCACCTTGATACGGCTGTGTTAGGCGGACGATCCCCCCTGGCCTCATCTTCTGGCGCATTACCATGAGTCTGCGCCGCTGGCTGGTAAGGCAGAGTTCTCGGAAGTGTCGGATGAGGCATGTCTTAACAGTGGCTATAGGTACACCGCACGAGGTGCGACCTCTAGTTGGCGAGATGGCATCAAGATGCAAGCTTCGGATATCATTTCCCCCTGCGTCTGATCACGAGGACTCTAAAGGCTGTGTCCGCACATTTCATCGCCCCCATCTAGGAACTTACTGAGCCATTAGGAGGACTCAGGGGCTCTAGGCGCCGTCATGAATGTCCCATGACCCTGTGGCACTGAGACAACCGAGGTTGACATGTATGCGACACCAACAACTCACCGCCGTGTGCCCATGCGCGTCCTCCCCTCTTCGCCGAATCAGCCTTTTAGGCATCTTGGCTTCTCCCACCTTCGAAGCTGCGGACATCACGAACAGGAGCGGGTCGGTGGAGGACCAACAGGTAGCAATGCAGGGAACGCCCCTCCAAGCAGTAGTTGGTATTGGCAACTGCTGAACAGGGAGATAGACTTGGGCTCCATCACAGGAGTCGTCGTGACATACTCTGCATACTCTGCCCGCTCTGAGAACCAATCAAGGGAGAAGATTCGTTCTAGAGGCCTCTGGAGTCCCGTTTAGGAGGGAAGTCCGAAACGCCACCGTCCTTCGCCGTGCATCGGACGCATTGGTGAGC
Organism: Fusarium sp. JS1030; assembly: GCA_000966855.1. Taxonomy (NCBI): domain Eukaryota; kingdom Fungi; phylum Ascomycota; class Sordariomycetes; order Hypocreales; family Nectriaceae; genus Fusarium; species Fusarium sp. JS1030. The sequence continues at coordinate 126,670 of JWIW01000032.1, forward strand.
CATTGTGGCATTTCTGCCAGTGGCTAGACGTCTCTCAGAGGCCTCACGAGCATCAACGTCGCCGTGATGGTATGCTGCTCCTTAAGAAGTATCACAGTTTTGTGCGACGGTCCGACCTAGGATATGCGTTAGATCCTATGAAATGAAGGTAGTAAGAGGAGTCGTACGAGACGTAGAGCAGAGCTAGTAATAGCATCAGAGAGGAAACCGAACACGAATTGCGAAATATTCATGGTATCCTTTGCAGTCTAGCGTCATAGACAGAAGCATTACAATGGCCAATTAATCCCGAGGTCAGGAGAGCTCAACGCCAAACCAGAACGATTACGGGGTAGCGAGGGAGGCTGAGCCAAGAACAGCCATGCTTGTGGGAGGGGGAAATGGATGATACGAATAGACGGCGTATAGGAAGAAGTAGGGGTCAAAGATGTGTGTTCATAGGGTCGGCTGTGGTTGACAGCTTATATAAGGAGGATCACGTGCTGCAATGTTGTTGTGCGGCAAGCACTTAAAAGGAGCTATGCTCCCCCCATCCCTGAGGGCAGAACTTTCCTCTTCCATCACGAAACGCCTCTGCTTTCCCCAACATCCAGCTTATCGTCTCGTTCCTTCCTTCTACGCCTGTCTGGCATAGCAGACGATGGCTTTCACATTTCATCCATGTTCGGTGGTAAGTCAATAGTTACCAACAGCGGCACGACATCGCTAATTGTTGCCAGCGGGCTCTGGTGCTCAAACTAGGGCCGAAGCATCTAGTACCACTTGATCTCCCACAAGAGAAGGAGTTATACCACGACAAATTGAACGAATTTGTCAAATCTAATTGTGGACTTCTGGTACGATACTAGCCTTCCTAAGCACGTTCAAAGCTGACAGAATACCCAGGAGAGCCGCATTGTTGAACTTAGGCCAGGATGGCGTGCACAGCTGTCAGAGCGCTATGACTGGGTCAAGATCCAAGCGTTTTTGAAGGGCAAGCAAGCAAAAGTAGCTATAGGATCTTGGGAGACGCTTATGAAAGGTCCTACCGCCAAGATGCACCCCATCTGTCGGCGCCTCTACAATGGAGAAAAGACCGCGAAAGACGCCAGCACCTGCCGCACCGACGGCGAAAAGAGAGATTACCGGAGTAGATGCGATCAGTGCTACGAAAATGATCTTCCTTTTCGTGACTGTGTTGTGTTGGAGGGTAGCTTTGGCGGGGCCTGCGCTAACTGTGTCCTTTGCGGTCGTCGGAAAGTTTGCACGGCAAGGGACAAGGTATACGGGGGTTCCAAAAAGGGCCGTGTGAAGGTGAGGGGGAAGACGAGAGGATATCGAGGTGGATATTAAAGGAAGAAGCCACAAAGGTATAGTATCTGACGGATAACAGGCTTACCCTGAGCCAAAGGGGATAAGAAGAGCCGGCCTGGATCTAAGAACAAAAAAGAATATAAATTTAGAAGCATTCTACCTAGTTTTCCGTAACGGTTTGGCCCCCGACCTGCGCGCCCGATATCTCGGTCTACATCTTTGAAGATAGAGCTATCATGCCGAGTAAAAGAACGAGAGCCTCCAAACCAAGCCACAGAGTGACCCAGATTGGATATCTATCAATAGACCAAAGTACCAATCCGACCAATACTTGGACAATACTTATATCAACTAAAATCGTTGGAACCCATGGCTCAGTCCCAGTCAGGCTTCCATGGCCTTGGCACTTGAACAGACCCATTTTATTGATGGCCAACGCGACAAGACTTAGGATTATGGCGCCGCAAAGTAGCCCCGACGCTAGATCGCTGAAGATTGTATCCTTGCCATATGGAAATGTATCAATTGCCATCACCACCGCGGCGGTGACCGCTGGCAGGGCAGCGAGGGTATCAAACGACTCATAAAATTGCAGGACCAAGTCTTTGACCTCTCGTGCACTCATGGATTGATCTTCTGTCAAGAAAGTTACTATTGCGATTCATTCTTTGTAAAAAAAAAAAAAACATCATAGGACAAGCATACGTTCATCAGAGTGTGACATAGTTCGTCAAACGGGGATAGGATTGAGCAAGAGCTGCGGTCTTTAGAGATAGGCTTTGAAAGGGAGCTAGAGTAGACTTTGTGTTCGATGAAGAGCTGAAATTGAGGAGTAAAATAGCTCCAGGGTGTACCAAAGATAACATCAGACGTGAACACCTACGTGTCTGCACTGGGCACATCGCGGGCTTGAAACGTACACCCTGGCAGCTGCAAAAACCGTCACCCTCCACGCTCAATTCCCCACTCGGTGCTAAAACCAGCCACCATGACGTAGTGAGATGCCGACTTTGTTTTACATGCTCACGCTTATCAGTGGCAGCTTGGGGCTGGCTACGCACCAAAGACTCCAGAGAACCTGTACACGAAATCACGCCTAATTCCTACGATTTCTTTTTATTTTTATTTTTATTTCACTGTTCGACATTCAGGCAACATGGATCGCCCAGCTAGCCCACACCCAATCGATAGGGAGATAGCCAAGGCATTTGGCGAGTCTGTCTCGCTTGATGCAACCCGCGACAAGCTTGAAGCGAGCAAAGCACCAGCAAACCAATCTCCACAGGAAATAATTCTCGAGAGAACACGAGAAGTCGGGCGTCTCCGCGCAGAAGTTGCGTATCTCCAAGAGGTTCGGCGACTCGGCGATTATCTGTGTGAGGAAGTCGAATATGTCATCGACCGACTGCAACTCGCAGTCATTGCATTTCACAAAGGGCTGCGACAGATCGAAGGCGGAGAATTGGATTTGTCTGGTTAATTCAATCAAATGGGATCGGCTGGGACTGAAGAGGGAAGACGTGTCAACTCTATGGCATACATGTGTGTATATTGAGTGGAAATACCACCTCGAATAGCAAGGTATATTTTCTCCCTGTAGTCTTTGCCTTCAACCTGCCCTTTGTCTGAGAGCTCATGCTATAGACACTTTGGTACGTCTAGATCCTGGCCACGGGCAAAAGTCAAGCTCCACTAAGTCAATATCATCTCCAAGCATGGGGCTGACAATTTGTGTGATCGTCTGAGCTGCAGAGGGATCCATACACACTACCCACTTTAGTATCCGAAACCAAGGGCACTTGTCATAAGCATAGACGTACATGATATTAACGTGCGACCTCGACCTTTGGACTTTTGAATTTCGGAGTGTATGAGGGTCTCTAGGTCCATTGGAAAATAGTTAAGCGTAAGCCTTAGAAGATTCTCCCCTTTCTCGATAGTTATGCCAGCTTCAGCATCGTTGGTGAGAAAGTGTCCACAGATGTAAAGCTGGATATCCTGCTACATCGTTAGCTCTCAAGGCCTTTAGCATCTGGTGTGGAGATGATGGTTACGTAGTTAATATTCCATGACAAGATCTCGTTGATCCATTCATTGACCCAATATCTATACTCTTGTAGAGAGTTAGTAAGAGACTAGAGGAGTCATATAAAGCCAAACCTTCAGCGTCCATTTCCCAGAACAGAACATATCTTCGAGTTTTTGTTCGCCATTCACGATACAGACGTAGCTGTTCCTTCATATAAGGTAGTTGTCTTGCAATTCCGATGCCGGTGGCAAAGAGTAAGACCGTTCCATACTCGTGTTGGACAGCCGGGCTTCCATATGGGCCCTCGATGAAGGCAACATAGTCTGTCATTGGGGTTGCGAGACGGAGACTGCTAGTGAAGCCATGGCGAGGTTAGACAACAAACACCAGGACTTGGCATCCGCTCTCGCTGAGGTACTCCCAAGCGATTTGAAAAGGATGCGACTGGAATACAGCGAGTCGTGGGATACTCAGGTATACGAACTGACCTGCATGGAAATTCAACGGACGGCGCATGCTAACCTGGACTTCCACGCCGTGTCCTATCTGCTGGATACAAGCAGTGCTGATGAACTTGGTGGAGATATTGGTAAACAAGATCTTAAGGAGTCCGATTGTTTTTATAAGAACAAAGGCCGATATCGCCAAAATCAAGTAGATTTTGGGCGCATGTAGCGTATTGCCTGCCCTCAGGTGAAACCAGAGGCTTGCAACTCCTGTAGCGGCAAAGGCAAGGTGTAATGCTGACATACACTCATACATCCATCGCCACAGGGCAGGAACTGAGGTTATCGCCAGAGCTCCTACTGAGCAGACAGCCTTGACCTTGGCTAGCTCATTTGTTGCTGTGGTACAGGAGTAGGATCCAAACACTCACAATCAAGCCGGCTTTGTCAGAGCCTCGGTCAAGATTGATCTCATTCTACATCCACGACAAAATCACATGAAGCGATACTTCAATGATGAAGACAATCCCTATACACTTATGAATTAGAAGGTAGCTATCCGGTCGGACTGAAAGGATGTTCGCGACTGCATTGAAGCGTCCGCCGGCGCAAAGTGGAATAAGGTTAATTAATGCTGCCCGACCAAGCCTCCGCACGAAGTCAGACTTCTCAGAGACGCCGATAGCAAGCAGACAGATGTTCGCGTTGATGAAAAGACCGATTAGCAAGCCAGAGTATCTGGATAGTCTGAAACTCCCACCGAGCCAGCGGGGAAGTAGAGAGAAATAGATTTGCCGGAGGAAGAAGCGTCGTATGAGTTTTGATGCTGGTAGGATTAGAGAGCGGCAGAGAGAAAAGAGAATGAGAAGAGTAATGATGCCTCCTGTACAGACTCCATAGAGGTCGGTAGAATCCATGGTGGAGAGTTTCTTAGAGGCACCGATAATAATTGGCGTCTGGGGGACAGGCTTAACTATGAACGGGGAGGATACGAAATCGGCACACCGACCCCGGGAGGAAACGGTAATCTGTTTCGCACCCCAGGCAGGGAGAACGAGGGTCCGAAACCAGACAGGCCTCAGAACCATAAAATGCCATGTTTCCCCCCGTTAGCCACGAGTTCAATTCCTGACAAACACAAGCAAGTATCCAGCCTGTGTAAGAATGGAGAATAAGAGAAGTCAGAGTGAGGATTTTGAGGATGTCTCCTTGAAGGCTGCTCAAATTCCGCTCCCGGCGGATTCGTTCTCATCTTACGACAGAATGGTCGTTGAATCGCACGAGGTGCCAGCTCGTTGGAATATTCTTGCTGCTGTATCCAATTGGCTTTTGCTTGCAGGCTTTGTTGTCTTCCCTGGAACATTCACGTCAATCAGTCGGAACAGAGTTCTTGACCGCTACCAAGCCGGGAGAATCATACAGCGCGCTGTTCGAAATGTTCCCCTACTATACATTGGGGGATTTTCTTGCCTCATTGGCATCCTCGGTATTGCCTGGGCTTGGTGGAACCTCAAGCACAATTGGTTCTGGCTCGTCTACCGCATCTTTCTGTCAGTATAGCCTCGCATCTCGGTAATATGGTACTTACATATCAGAGCCCTGGATTACTTAACTCATTAATGGCTTTGTTGGCCAGTTTCACAAACGTCTACACTGCGCAAGACGGGGATTGGTCTGTGACAGCCATAGTTAGCGTAAGCATTGCTGATTTCTGTGCTGCGTTCATGGGTTCAATGGTGCTCCTGTATCAGTTTTAGTTTTTAAGGTTACTCAAAGGACAGTAGCTATTCAATTTCTATGTGGTATTCATCAAGTTGAGAAACGTTTCTTTGAGGCAGTTTTTAACACCTGTCGTGTCCCAATGTTAAGAGGTTAGTGTTTCCCTTGTCAGAAAATGGTTACAGGCTGGTTATTGGGACATTTCTATCAAGTTGATGGAGTTTGATGATTTTTTTTATAGAGCAGGTGTCCTGCTTTGAATCGAAGCCACTGCATTTATGGTGGGATGAAATCCAGTAGACTTTACTAGTGAGCCGGGTCGTCAACCAGTGCGACCGTTATATTCAAACTCATATGTATCAGGTCATCTAATCAACATATTCTGATATCTTCAGCTGAAATACCGGCTTCGGCTGTATCGGGGGTGGATTCTCGTTTGATAAATAGCTGCCTGGAACCTCGCTAGGTGCTGGCGCGGGGCCATCCGGAAGTTCCACTAATATCTGCGCGGATGACTTGTTTGCAGCAACCCCTCCACCCTCCATTGCCATCGTTCGTGATTTTAGCTCATCAACTCTACCGTCGTTTGTCTCTACAAGCTGATCACGGGCTTGGGTGGGATCTTCACCAAGTTCACCCCCATGATGCCAGTGATGGTGATGAAGGTGGATGTTGAGACCTTCGCGGCTCGCCAAAGCCCGAAAAAGGTTTCTTCCGACATAGAATGTGGTATTGATGGCGTGTATAATCCGTTGTGCGGGAGCTTGACCCTGCCTGGCTGGAGTAGTAGGTTTCTTATATGGCTTGTGTCTTGTGTCTTGCTGTACCCGGAGACATCGGCGGCAAACAGAGTGCGTGTGAGGGTAATCGCGACCGGCAGGATAACGACGATGGAACTCCTTTGAGCGAGGACGACGACAGATGTCGCAAACGTGCAGGTTTCGTTTACGACCCATCTTCATCTTTGAGGCGCCACTCTAGACCACCAATGCCCTTTATGTAGAAAGAATAGTCGGGGCAAAACCAGGTTCTGGTTTCGACTTCCCGGACCGTCACATGGCCCAAAAGACAACGGTGTACGAAACAAGTACTGTGTCCGAAATAAGTCTTCTCCCTCCGCTGCATAGCTGCAATATTTAGGGCGGTTTGTTCAGCGCTTTCCGCCAAAGACTTGTCCAAATCAACACGATGAGTGAGTCCTCCTGTAGCCACTGGCTATGGGCTTCGGGAGGGAGTAATTCTTCGATAATACATTCCGGGAGATTGCAATGGCTCACTTCTGCCTTGGACCCGCAGGGTCCGTGTCCAAGTGTCACTGTCTCAATTGGCAACCGACAACCAATTTATCCAATTAGGAAATCCAAGCGACACCCCGGTGCCGTCTCCTAGATCCAGGGACGGCGGATCGCAATCCCATGCTACTCGGCAATTCAACGCTACTTCCCTCTAGGCCGAGAAGAAAATTCCGATGCTGCTCAGCAAAAGCCGAAACCCTGATGCCAGGCACCATGTCAGACTTGAAGCTGCAAGAGCTCGTGCATTCTCGGTTGTTGTACCCCTTTGTTGATATTTTTTGTTTTTATTCGTATGGTCTGTCGGATTTGGCCAAGATTGCGCGCTGGGTCGCCACTTGGTCATCTCCGAAGCATCCGGGTTGGAAACCCTCCCTGATGATTATCCTTGCAGATAAACACGGTCAACAGCCAAGCGCTGCTTCTATCGCAGAAGGGTTGCTTTCCACGACAGTAAAGACGATTGCTTCACGGCCACTGAGCTCTTACTTCTTCGACACAACTTTCGTTCAAGTGCCGAAAACGAACTCGCTCAATACACTCAGCACCCGCCTACATGAGCGCGCTTCAGTCGTTCGCCAACGGCGCCGAGAGGCGGGCCTCCTCTTTTCCGTAGAGCACTTCAATACTCTTTTTGAAAGAGCTTTTGAGTCAGCGACAGCGTTGCAGGATCACCCTTTTGATCCGATTTGCTCTGCTCGCCAAGACCTTCCGGTGTCGTCCGAGCTGGCAGATCATCTTCTCAACTTCATAATCAGATACCATTGGCGACGGATCTCCTCTCGTTTGCCTCCCCGGTCGTTGCTTCGAGTTTTCTATTAGATCATTACGTCCCCGATATGCATCGTAAGTCCGGAATTGAGCCTGTGCAAAATGTTGGCGCTAATTATTCGCTTTAGTATTTAATCCTGCGGACGTTTTCGAGCGCTTATATCGGGATGCTTGTAGACGCGCCTGCAGAAGAACAGTTGCTATAGCTCGTAACGACGGCCTCCTGCTTCCGAGTGCCCTCATAAATGCCATCATCGATCAATTCCTGGTGGTGTTTGATCGTCTCAAACAAGGCGAAGCCGCAGTGTCGATACATCGATCTATTCTAGCTACTCACTCAGACCACTGGCCAGGCCTCAAGAACAACAAAACCTGCTTCTCTTGCTTGACACAGGTTCCGCAGCACAAGATTTCATGTGGACACTGGATTTGTGAAAACTGCCTGCAAGCTTTTGGTACATCGGATGCAGCTGATCCATTGCTTTTTTCTCTCAAGCAATGCCTCCTCGATGGGCAGGTTGCCAACTTAGAAGTGCGGATCCCGCCGCCCACAGCTGGTCACTCAATCCTTTGTATCGATGGAGGTGGCCCCCAAGCATGAAAAGGTCTCTGCCAATTACCACTTCGGCTACGATGATCCTCATGAGTGGCGCAAGGCGATAACTAGAAGGCGTTTCTTTGCCGGCCTGATCCTTCACTCTTCGTACAGCCACTTTACCACCTTCCTCTTTGATCGTTATAAAGGACAGCTCTACCACTTCGACACCTACGGGCATGATCAATCGATCCGCCTGCACAATGCGGTCCTTGCCTTCAGAGAGGGACTAGCACGGGGAGGTTTACCCTACAGCTTTGACTTTTTTGGAATGCCTCTGTCACCACAAGGTGGAGGTTGGGAGTGCGGGCCCTTGAGCGTGCTCGCTCTCTTCAACACGCTGCGAGGGCTAGTTGGGGTTGACAATAGCACCCTCGCCGGTGTTTTTCCCCCGACGGTCCTTGGTATTGATGGAAAGGCCACTGCTCCGCAGGGACCATTCGATCTGTTGTTTCGCGACTGGGTCTTCGATCCCTGGGTCCTCACCAAGGGCGGCAACGTCCGCACCGCCGTCAACATCCATAGGGTCCAGGCGCTGTTTCAACGGATGATCATGGACGAGCTTGGCATCCAGGACGGGCAGTACTACGGGACCAGCAAGAGTGGGCAGTCCAATTCTCTTATCAAAGGTCCCTACGACGATCTGATCACTTACACGCCGAGAACCAACAACTACCCCATCTCGCCTGTCGACTTGTTTACCTTCCGTGGCGGGTACCAGCCAATCGTCATCAAGGCCGTCGGTGTCGGAACTGCCTGGGTATGGGATAGACTGCTGCGTTTCACCATCGACCGTTCATCATTGCGGTACAGGCGTTCCCCAGCCTCGTTTAGCTACGTTCCTCAAAGCAGCCCGTTGCCGGCTCGATTAGTTGCAGACTACCAGAGTCGAGCTCTGCAGATAAAGTACGCCATCCCCGTTATTCCGCCGAATGGAACCGCACCCGTGCTTCTGTTCCCGGATGGCGGTAACTCGACAGCTAACAAGAAGACTCTTCAGAAGAAGCCCGGAAAGACAGGGAGCCAGGTGAGAGGTACCAATGGTGGTCAGTAGGGGAGTTACTAGATGATAGCATATCTGACCAAATGATCCGCGAAGCCTTTTAAGGCGAGGGGTCAGAGAAGGGGTAGAGAGGGCAGTAAAGAGCAGGTGCGCATAGCAAAAGGGGTTAAGCGTTAATCGAGGTACTAGAATCGTCAAAACATGAGGTCATTAATCAAGGAATCAGAAAAGCATCGGATCATCACGCCGACGCCGCTCACGACATACAATAATGTCGTCAGAGGGCTCTCGGCCCTGTTTTCCGCTTCAACCGTCTATGAAGAAAGGCGGTGGGATGGGATAAACGCAGAACTCACACGGCCATCAACTGACTCGTCCTTTTTCGAGGGCTGTGGGCTTCTGAGCGGGCCCGGCCTCAAACGTTTGCAAGAACAAGACAATGCGAAAGACGCAACACAACACCCTTCTTGCCAGGAGGTGGATGCGGCCATAACATCGGAGGAGAATGCCTTGTGGGTTGTGGAAAGAACTCACTCGTTCATCACCGTAATCCCGCCAAACCTCAACTCGAGAGTGTCATGGTTACAGATCAATGTCGCAAGTTCTAGCGAAGCGGCGGAGAGGGGAGACCTACTTCTCAGCGCAAATGACGACGGCCAGGTTGACGACAGCTGATCCGGCCGGATGCGCTGAAGCGAGCGGTGTAGGGTTACGCACGGAGGATGTTGATGAATAACAACAATGGGAAACGAGATGGAATAAGAGCGGAGGAAGAACTACCTAGCAAGCGCACCTGAAGATAGAATTAAATCTCAGCTATGAGGCCACCGAAGGAATGGCCATCCTCAGGGGAAAGGAAGCAGCCCCATCGAACCGGCCTCGCCATACCTATAGCCCCACCAACCTTCCCTCCATCGCCCGCGACGAGCACAGGGGCTCACACGTGATGAATCGGCCATCATCTGGACTCAGCAGCATGTATGCATCCCGCCCTAGACCTCTGCTGGGTTGTGTAGATCGAGAAAGGCAGCAAGCCAGTCCAAATCATAAGTCCATTCGTAGTTTAGGACGTTCACCAGCTCCTCAACGCTTAGGTACCGGCCCTCTCCCAGCTGAACTATCTCATAAAAGAGTGCTAGGAAGAGAATCGTGTTGTCGATCGCTGTTGACTGGTCGGGCCCCAGTTTGGTAAAACCCAACCCGACGTCCAAGTGCTGCGACGAAGTTGGTAAATGTGGCTGATGCACCTGTAGGCCTTGTTAGCGTTGCTCGATAGAACTTGGTGGCACTAGACGTGAGGAGAAGAACAAGGAAGATGTCCAAGTACTGCGGTAGGCGTGGAAAAGGTGAGGCTGGTATATGTTTGGGGTGTTGAAAAGTCTTGGCCGGCGGGCAGGAGAGACTTGCCTTGAATCGAACCTGCTTGAACGCAGTTGCTCGAAACTCCTCATCGTACGGCCGAGCAAGGGATATATCCATTTCCTGCTAGATACAAGGGCGATGTTAGAATTCTATACACAGATGAAGAGTGCAGGCGGGGAGACAGACGAGGAGAACCTGCCGTGTATGGTGTTGTGAAGTTGGCGAACAGAGATGATGAGTGTGGGCGATGCCTGCTTGGATTGTGAAGGCTTGGTATGCAGATCTAACGAGTGATGGGAAAGGCAAGGCAAGGCGAGGGAAAGAAAGGGAAACAGAATCTGCCTGGTCGCTTGTTGTTGTTTGTTGATCTGCTGAGTCATGTGACCACCGAGGTGAGTGCAGCATGCAGCAGCCTGACAGTGATGGGGCTAGCGTCAATGCTGCACCGCGGAACAACCTCAAATTGGGGTCGGTTAATCACCGCAATACTACGAGAGTTGGAAGAGGTGAAGTCCGGGGCAGAAGAAACACATCCCAATTGTGCGTAACCACAATGCTGAGGGAGCGCAGAAAGGCAGCGCAGGAGGCATTCACGCCCCACTGCACGACTTGACTCCTCCAAGCTGGCTGTAGAGCTCTCTTCACTGACCCTCCCCCACCCTTCACTTTCGCACCGGCATTAAGGACTAGCTCCCTGGCCTATTATCTGTTACGGGTACTTGCAGTCAACCTGCAGGGCCCACCGTCAGTACCCACTATTCCCAGCCTTAGCTGTAGAGGGGCACTTCAGGCACGTCAGTAGCAAGCTATCTAGATACCTAGCATCAGCATCATCATCATCACAATCAGCCATTCTTTCAGGTCTGCGCTTTTGTCTCACTACAACACCCCTCCACCGCATCAGGCCATGATGAGAGCATTGTGGTCTTGATTCTCTCCATTTCCCCCCGGTACCTTCGGTCGTTTCCTCAGTAACGGGCTTTCGTTGTTCGCCTTTGTGCATTCTCGAATCTCTGGCCATACCTTATCAAACTGGGTAGTTTCTTTTCTTCCCCTAGCATCCTGATCAAAGAGCTGACCGTGATAATTGCACAGGCCACCGCAGCTTGACACGCTGTCTACCTACCGCCGGTCGCATCGTAATAGAGGAACCCTCCGCCGTTCGTCCTCGAGGCCGTGAGCGCCTCACGTTCAGCATTATCGATCGTCAGAGCCTCATTCACCATGGCGATGCTCCCCCCATCCCCGAAGAAAGACCCGCTCGACCGGCTCATCATTTTGCTTCCTACTACTCGTCCAGACTGCGTGGGGCTCCTCTCACTCTCCTGCTTCCGACGCGCAGATACGTTGCCGCCCTTGGCCGAACCACATACCCTTTACAGCTACGAGGCCTTTATTGATGCGCTCCCTCACGATTCGACTCTACCAAGCAACTGTGAAGCTGTGTTTACTATACACATCAAAGATTTGAAAACCCCCGGCGCTTCGGCTGCGAGGACCCTAACTTTCAGTGATGACCCCAGCTTTCAGCACTGTCTCCTGCAGATCAGAACGTGGGTGGAAAACGATTGGTACAACGTTGACACAATCACGGTCCAGCTTTCACGGCCCATAGTCACGGTCCAGGTGCCTGGCTCCGAGGTCTCCTCTGGGCCGCTGGTGCCTCAGGAGTCCGTACATCGCGAATCGATCGTGAGTCGCAGTGAGGCTGGTAATCATCCCCTCGGAGCTCGGGAGGGGAGTGTCGGTGAAGCTCTCTAGGATGCCGACTACATCACACTCTCCGATGACTCTGATAGCGATGGAAAAGAGGCCACAAACGACATCTTTGAGGTCCAGACAGAGCAGGCAATGGACGCCGTCACCAAACAGGGGCTTATGGGCCAGCTACTGCAGGCCAATTCCCTGCCCGCCGAAGACATTCCCGCTTTCTCGAGGCTATTCTGCCTGGACGAAGCGACCGTCGCCACCGACACCGAGAAGCGGCTGCCCGGGACTTCGAAGCCACTGCGACTGCCGCAGTTGGCGTTCCTTTTCCGGGTCATTATGGGCGCACGACGAGAACCTAGCGTTCATGGCCACTACTTGGCCGATGCCGTAGGAGGAGGTAAAACTATCTCGACGTGTGCTCGATTCGTCATCACTCGTCTAGCTCAATTGATGCGAGATCACATCGATTCACACCCGCACCTCCATCTCCCCCAGGCACAGGTCGACGATAGTACGCGCTGCCCTCTCGGAGACGCCTTCGGCATTCAGTGTCTGTGTGAGCCAGACAATCCCCTTGCTCACTACCAGGAACACACAGCGCGTGGTTTCGATCTTCAAGTTGTCCCCAAGTCACTTGAAGGAGGGTGGTGTCGTGAGTTCAAGGCCTACGTCCATACATCTATCCAGGAGCCAGACCATCCCTTGTACGGACACACCCTTCTACACGGATACACGATCGGCGATGGCAACGTATTGGTCCCGATCCACTCTGCGTCGCCACGGCGCGACATCAAGCATCTGCGTACACAGGTCACCCTCAAGCTAGATGAAGCAGTCTACGCCACGGCAAAAAAGCGCGAAATCCTCGTGAATGTCGACCAATTCGTCAGCAAGGTGGCCGAACCGCTCAACGAACCTCCCTATGCTCATACAGCTACTTCCAGAAAAATCGGGGAGTCGACAGTGGTCATCGCGACCCGCGAGAAACTTAGCCGCGATTGGTCGTCGTCGGCTCAGTCCTCGCCCTGGTCAGGCCCGCTGGTCAATGTCTATGTCCGGCCAAATAACCCTCTGGCGACGAACCTCAACCGCCGATCCATCAAGTCGCCAGCCCTCATCAGTCCCCGGAGCATCGGTGTAGACGAATATCACCTGTGTTACGGCAGGGATAACAATATTAACGAGACCATCCGGGCAATTTGCAGGCGTACCCAGCCAGACTCGCAGCCCCGCCCTCGGGTCTTCTTTATTAGTGGAACGCCTCTGCAAAAGCAGGCAGTAGATCTCTGCCCCACGTACGACATCATCGAAACAGATCCCGCAAAGTTCAAGGCATTCGAACATGCAATGAAAATGATCAGCCGGGAGCAGAACAGGGCTTCTGGCGTACAACATGATACCCAAGTGCTGGACGTCGTCGTCGCCGGTGCGCGGCTGATTTCGCCCTGGATGACGGCGCGTGATCTTGGCAGCCCTATCCTCGCTGGCTCCAAAATAGGGAGGCGCCTAGCCCCCTACACCCTACTCTCATTGAGCTTTTCGACACCCGGCCAATGGCATGCTGAATATGGTAACCTTGTTCAGAGCGCTCGTGTTGAACTGCAGTCGAGGGTAGACAACAACCCCTTGAACCCCGTCACGTTCGAAGGCTTCAACAAGCTGGGGTCCATAACCCTGCTTATGCGCGGTGCACACTGCCCGGGGCTGTGGGCTTTGCTCCGGAGCAACCCGAACTTTCCCTGGAGGTCTCAGCAGGTGTGGGTAGACATGAAGCGCGACGAAGATAGCCTGTACATCCGGCACGTTGATGACTATGTCCGAGAAGACCCCATGTTCGCTCGGCTATCAACCATCATCCGCGACGCCTCTAGTGGTACAGTCCACCACGGTGGCAAGACCTTCTCCGACCAAGGCCCCCTCCACGTCCTCCTCTTTGCTTCGTTTCCCGCCACCGCCGCCGCTGCATACGCCTTCCTCAAGGTTAGGTGCGCTTCTTTCGCCGATGCTACGCTGCTTGCCGCCGGTCAATCTCCCGCAAACAGAGACGCAACCATCGGTCGCCTCGCGAGGGAGGCATATGGCAATTCCCTTTCCAAGTCCATAGTCCTGGTGACGACCTTTGCGGCGCTCGGCGCCGGCGTCAACAATTTGGTATTCTGCAACGTCATGATCAAGTTCGGCGAGCCTTGGGTGCCATCCACCACACACCAGGCCATCGGCCGGCTCCATCGGGAGGGCCAGTCACGCCCCGTCTACGTGTTTGACTTCTCGCGCAGCGACATCGACGCCGAGGCCGTGATCCGGGCGCGCAATCGACAGCGGGGCGAGGTTCTTGGCCAAGCTTTGGCTGGGAATAAACTGCTGACGAACCTGCAACTAGACATCCCAGAAAGCTAGGATGTCCTGGAGGCGGGAGAGGTGCTTGATGCCTCGTTTGAGATGGAGGTTGTGATGTTACGTTCTATCCTTGGACATTATAGTCCACAGGCTTGTTACCAGAGATGCTTGATTGCGTTGTCTTGGATTGGCAAGTGTAATCGATATCTGGCGTCAATTTATCAGAGTGCCGTATGACGCGTCGCTATCGCTTGTAGCTCCCGGATGGATGGGCGCATGTACTTCTTGGCGCTAGTTGCTTATCTTGTCAATTTATCGATTGCTTTATTATATGACACAGACCTAAGTCTGCCCCTTGCTTGCTCTAGCAGCTAGATGTGCTAGTGCTATTCGTTGTATCCTCGCGTCGTCGCCCGTCAGAGACCTTATAGCCTCAAGCGTACCCATGTGAGTTCCAGTAGGTTCTACCATCAAGCCACACCCAGGTGCCCCCAAAAGCTCGCGCAATTTCACCCAGGACAACCCTCTGACCTCACGATGGTGTTGGTGTTTACTTTGTAAAAGTCAGAGCGGCAGAGAGCCTAAAGACTAGAGAAAGATGGATCAGGAGTAGGGTAGTGCTTTCACTTTGTAAAAGAAGTTTCTCTCTCTATCAATAGTATGACAACCTAATGATGGATTTATTGATGCCTTGACTGGTAAAAAAAAGAAAAGGGCTTCAGCGAACCCAAAGTCTTCAAAATGGAAAAGAACATGGAGCCTAGGCTCAGCTGGATGAGTTGTCTCATGCGCCCAATAGGCTCTGATAATCACGTGGCTAGTTTTGCTGTGGTTGTGGTCGGTCCACAGAAGATCCTTCCTTACTTCCCTGCACCACGTGGCTAGAGCCGGGGCTAGTTATGCAGCCCATGGGCAGAGCCGCACGACCATCCAAAACCTAAAACAGACGATATTCATCAAATAAACCCAACTCGTGTGCACATCTGTACTGCATTGAAGGAAAGTTAGGCCGAAAGACGGAATGCAATCAGGATGTCAAATGACGAGCGTGCGAGATCTGCGTATCGTCAGAGAGACAGCACGTCCCTGTAAGTGCCCCGGTCTTATGAAACTCGATATTCTACAACGGTTTGAATATCTTGGTGGTTGCGGAACTCCATATATGTGTAACAGCAGAGTGTCCAATCCAATGCAGATATTTCAGAGACTAAAGGCAGGCAATCATGATAGCATATGGCATTAGAAAACTTCTTCCGTGGAAGAAGAAGGAGAGCAGCCAGAGAGTTTCCCCTATCTTAGCCGCGCTGATCCCACCGCCTTTTGCTTTCCTCGTTCTGCTGAGCCGTTGTATTTAACGGGGCATAAGCTTGCCGCAAGTTGTCGTCCCACTGCCCTGGACCTACCATACCGGCGGGAACCATGGTGATATAAGTGCCAATGCGAGCAATCATCCGCGTCATGGGGGGCGAAGGCCCGTCGGTACCCTTGATGCATTCGTGCCACATCCTCCGCATTGCGAGAGAGCCACGACCTCGGTGCCGGAGTATGTTTAGCGATCGGCGGCGGGAAGCTTCTTGAGTGTCTAGGTCTTGAATGATCGTTCCGTCAATCTCCCACAAGGTCTCGTCAGACTCCGAAGTCTGCTCGAACTCGGTCCCGTCGTCGACCCACGAGAATTCTTCGCCGCTCAGCATCTCGCCGTTCATCGTTGGACCAGATGCTCTCTTCAGAAGCACGACTACTCCATCCTGGGCGGCGGCACCTCTCGTGGCCACGTCTCCATGACATTCTGCCTGGATGTCGCCCAAGTGGCTAGACACGGTTTCGACTGGCTGTTGTCGATCTAGCTCATCTTCTGGCTCCTTTTTTCATCGGGAGCAAGGGGCTTCTGGAATTAGCTTCTGAACCGGGCGACTCGTGTTCTTCTGTCTTCACCATGATGGGTATGCCGTCTGCGTGAGATGATGTTGTAGAGAAACCGCTGTCGATATGTCTGGCTTCGTTATTGGTCAGTCGTCACAGGCCTCGTCGAGCTGGGGCAGCCTCTAGCTTGGGTCCTGACGATGCAGCCTGAGACTGGAAATCCTGACAATGCCAGCGAAATGCCTCGATTCCGCAGGACGCAGTGTCTCAAGACTCAGCCGCCGATGTAATCGTTGTTCCGCGTCTGCCGTTGAGCAATCGGCAGATGCGTTTCTAGTGAGGGAGGCCATGTCGCGTGTTGATCTTGCGTGGGAAGTGAGATCTCACCTGTAGCGTCTCTTGTACCCGTCCCAGCTGCGAAGCTATCCGTGCCTTCGTGGAAAAAGCAAGAGAGCACAGAAACGGGGCTAGGAGGCGAGAAATATGGTGAGGAAATGGTGTGACAATGCCCTGTCTCGTAGCCTTGGGGGGAGGGGACTGCGATAAGCACCTCGTGGGTGTGCATAGGTGTGTTGCTAGAGGCAGAGAAGAGGTGAGAAGTGTTGGGAATCAAGTGCAAGTGAGGAAGATTCGTCAAAGATTGCTGGGCTCTGGGGTTCTTTTAGAATATTGAGAATCATCCCCGCTCTGTCCCGATGCACAGTATGAGGGTAGGGACACGATTGATGCCGTCAGGTCGTGGGAGCAAGGCTGTGCGATTTAGATCTGTTGGAGTTTGTTGTTGGATCCAAAGGCTCGGCTGCCCTAGTGGCCGAGCGCTGTCTTTGCTGCCTGAAGCTCAATGAGTATTGATAGCCGTGGCCACAGCGATAATGATAAAAACAAGAACAATCATAACCAGAGCGACTGACAAACAACGACTAACAAACAGCAAACTCGAGCAGTCGATGTTGATGCTAAACCTGCATCTTCGTTGCCCTTCTTGGTCAGTTTGGCNACAGCCTTCGGCTGAATAAAGAGGGAGGTTTTAGATTCATATTCAATGATTCCCTGGTTTAGCAAATAACATTTCCCATTCTCATTCGCACAGCGCGAGATGGGAATGAATGTTTAGATACCTAGCTCGAAGTGTTCAAAGGTGACCTTGGTTGAATTATCGAGCTTTCGGCAAGCCGGGACAGCTTTTGACCGTGGGAAGGAGGGGAGAAGCTTGTTCCTACTGTAATTGAACTAGGTGGGGGAGGTTTCACCGAAGCCTAGCCGGCTGTCAGGTGACCACCTTGTGCGTCACCCGACCGCACGATCATTGATTGAGACAGCGGGTCCCGCGACCGGCATACCATAGAGTGCGTGTGCACTACTCATAGGGTGTATTTAGCCAGATTTTACATACTAATTCCGATCCGATGGAACAGGGGCTAGGAATCACACCCCTTGTGCCGATGATCGTCGATGGAATCCCCCGTTTCCTCGTTTGTCGTCTATGGTTACTAAGCCTGGGCGGACTTGACGCTCTGTCGAACAAGATTGACCATCAGGTGACCACAGAAGATCCTGGGCTTCATGCACCACGTGGCTACCATGCGGCCAACAGGCAGAGCCGCACGATCAACCAAAAGCTCAAACGGACGACATTCATCAAACAACCCAACTCATACGAAGAGCATCACATTCTTTCCCTCCGTTAAATATTGGGTCAATTCTGAACGTGCACCTATTGCATTGAGTGAGCTAACGCATTCTCATGTATCTCTTATCTTTTTTGCTTGGTATGCAGCTTTTACAACAACAAAGAACACGGTATGTTAATACATCATAGGGTAAGCTGCAACCTGAAACGGAAGTCATCCACAAAGTGAAGAGGGCAGTACATAAAATGAAGCCAATAGAGTTTAGTGGCTTTTTCAGGTTCGGCCATTGGTTAACCTGAAAAAGATACGTCAATTTCCTGACGTACCTGTACGTATGTACGTACTGCAGACGACACTGACCAATTAAAACCCGAGCTCAAGCGAGGGAATCCACACCCACTGGTGTGGACCTGAACCCACTACGAGTGGCCCTCCGGAGGAGGGACCCCGAAGGGCCGCCAGAGGCATCAGCGCCGCAGGCAGAGCTCTCTACAAGAGCCCCCGGAGGAGAAAGCACAAATTCCGTCGATGAAGATCAAATTAATAAGACAAGTGACAATAGGAATCGTAGTGAATTCATCAATTTAAGAGGTGCAAGGCTCGCATGAAAATGACGGCCAATGAGAAGCGGGAAAAAAAGTACGTAAGCAAGATAAGGGTGATAAGACACCTTGATGGGCCAATCAGAATCCACAATGATCGATTCACACAGCCAAGTCACGTGCGAGCCTGTTGACAGCCCTTCCAACTACCCCTCCAACGCGTCTGTCAACTTCTCCTCCAACCTCACTTTCGCACTCGTTCAACGCCTTTCCATCGCTTTTTGACGCCGTCAGCGCATTTCCTGCTATTTCGGCATCATTAACATCATCTTCAGCACCTCACATTCGTCGCCGTCATCGTCGCCGTCATCAGAAGCCCACCCGATCATCGCGATCGTCAAGGTAAGTACCCTGCCTGCCTACCCGCCTCTTCTCTCGAGGAAGACTGATCATGAAAAACCCTCTAGAGCTCCTGTAGTCATAGGAGGTTGTAAATCGAGTCTTGGCCCGCTGCGTGTGCGTCAGACCGTTGTATTCCTCTGATAATGGTAAGACTCATTGACGGGGATGATCGTGACCTTAAATCAGCTAATCTACACTCATACAGCAGAATGAATCCTCACTGACTGATGTCGCCCAGCACGATCATGGCCACCGCAGCCGCCGCAACCTCCTGGCGATGGCAAGAAACCTCCATCCGACCACCCTGATCTTCCCTACGATACCCCTACTTGCAATCGATGCAAGGAAACCAAGTCTCTCGCCCATTGCGTCAACCTTAAGGACAGAAACGAGTTGAAGACAAGACGCCTCGCTTACAGAGATCTCCAGAACGCGCCGGTAAGTCCTTTGACCACACAAAGCAGCCATCAGCTTTCTAACCATTAACAGTCTCGAGCATGGACTCGATTCCGCTCTATTTCCCGTTCTACTTCTGCTCCGCCTGCTCCAAGCAAGAGAAACGTCAGCGCTGTTCAGTCACCAGAGCATCTGGCACGTCATGGCGTACAACCTACATCTCCAGAACCTGGCATGTCTAGACTTCTTCTGCCACAGCCTGCACATACTGAGCCACCAGCACTCGCTGGACCTCCTCTCCGACGTCGAGTTGCATCTGCTACACCTTCGGAGATGCCCGAAATGCGTCCTCAGGATACACCTGGCGGCCGTCTTCTCAGAAACTTCATGCAGCGCACCGCTTCTGGCATCGAATTCTTTCGTCGTGATCAGCGATCTCAAGATGCGCCTGATGAGGCCCAGGCGAGAGCTGAGCAGACTGTCATCAGTCGAGAGCATCGTCCTAGGCGCCGTGCTGGTGAAGAACCTTCACCAACACCTCCATTAGCACAGATTCTCGAGCAACACAACCATCCAGTCCAGTCCCAACCCCAGTCTCCCGCTCATTCCCAGTCACTGTCACTGTCACAGTCACAGTCGCACTCTCAACCCCAGTCCCCGGCTCAATCACAAGCCCTTTCCCGTTCCCAGTCACAGGGAACACAGGGAACAGTGATTCTCTCCTCTATTGAATCTGGCGATGGCGATGACGACGACCTTGTTTGCGAGTTATGTGTTAATCAACGACCCAACCAGGCACGGATACATGCATCTACTGTGCGGCTTGGGAAGCTGGCAGAGAATACCCTGACGAGGTAGATCAAGACTAGGTCTGCGCCTCATGCTTGCGTGCTTTTAAACGCCGTGAGTTCCTCCTGGCAGATGGCGGCCAGACTATATACTGCCGCGCTTGCTCTCGGGCATATGGCACAGACGATGTTCAATCACCTGTCGCTTCTTCGCTGCCTGACTCTGACACCAACGTGTCATCTCCTGGGCCTATCGATAACCGCCGTCGGCGACAACGGGCTGCTCCGCCAAGCAGTCTCTCTCAGAGTGAGGCGGCCAGCGAGGACATTCTGCCTGACCCTGCATTCAATGATCAGCTTAACCAGCCCTGCCTTACTGTACGCGATCGCCAGCTCATCGCCAACTGGCAAGAAGCCATGGGTAGCCATGTCATGCAGTACTGTCCTCGGTGCAAGATCAAATGGTTCAACCTCAACATGTGAAATGGCATTTGTCAGTCATGCCATCGCAGGGACATAATCCCGAAGGGCCAAGACACTCGAAACCAACGCCGCGAAGGCCAGTCATACTTCTGGTCAAGGGAGAACAAGCTGGATCCTGGCCATGTACCTGATCATCTCCCAGAGCTGTCGCAGGTCGAGGAGGTGTTGATCGCGAGAGTCCATGTGCATGTTCAGGTCATGACCTATCGTGGCCAACAGTACCGTTACAAAGGATATGTCATCAACTTCTTGAAGGATATTGGTCATTACCGGCAACTGCCCTTACTTCCGAAGGATCTTGACATCATTGTCCTTCGACCCGCCAACCAAACCACTCAACCTCACATGGTGAGCCAGTTCAGCAAGCAGTTCCGGGTCCGACAACGTCATATCCGCACATGGCTTCAATTCCTTCGTGCCAACCACTCTGGATACCGCGACATTGATATCAGCGAGGGGAACCTTAGCCAACTACCACAAGATGGAGATGTTACAGACCAGTTGGTAACCGAGATTGTTGATATCGAGGAGCTCTTCTAGGATGATGATCCCAACGATTTGGATCAGTGGGATACCTCTGCTGTCCCCAACTTCATCGCACAGCAAAGAGATGTGACAACCTTGCGCAACCGTCTCCAAGGACGCCCTGACCGACCTGATATTCCGCTTGAGGCTGGTCAACCGTATCTTGAGATGCTAGGTGTCCACAGCACACGCCTCAATGAGTTCAATCGTTCGCAGGCACCACTGTCACTTGCGTTTCCGACATTGTTTCCCACAGGGGAAGGTGATATCGTTGAGCCTCGAGAACGTGGTGTGTCTTACGCCGATTACATCGAACGACTGATGAAGTATCATGATGGACGATTTGCCTGTCATCCTCGATTCCCCTACGTCGCATTTAACACCTTGATGCGCCAGCAGGTGAACCGACGCAGCACCTACTTCGTCAAGAGAGATGGTCGTCGCTAAGATGTCGATATCGGTCAACTACGGACCGCATTTGATTCGGATACTCCAGAAGCCAAGGCGCTTCTCAACTCAGCTGTGCGCTACTCTGGTAGCCTGTGTGGCACTCGCGCGTTCTGGAATGGCCGTCGCCATCAGCTAGAAGCTTACTGTTATGGCTTAGGGTGCCCAGCCATCTTCTTGACCTTCTCTGCTGCCGACTTACACTGGGAGAGTCTGCAGCGGCACATGCCTCGCTATGATGAGTGGAAGGGAGCCGAGAACCGTCGCAAGATCGCTATCGCCATGGTCAACCTCAAAGAGAACCCACACATTGCAGCATTCCATTTCCACCTTCGCTACCAGACTTTCCTTGAGCATGTCCTCAAGCCAAAGTTTAACGTCACAGAGTTTTGGATGCGTTACGAGTGGCAGGCTCGCGGCAGCACACATGCTCACGACCTTTTCTGGATAAAGGATGCGCCGGCCCTTGACGAAGAGTCCGCTCTCTCAAAGTAGGAATTTGAGCAGCTCTGGGGCAATTACGTCTCGGCGTTTAACCCAGACAAGGAACAGGCTGGCCAGCAACGTGATCTGGATCCCCTCATTACTATCATCACTAACCCGACTTTCTTTGACTTCGCAAGTGTTATCAACCGGGTTCAGCGTCATGTCTGTACTGGCACTTACTGTCAGCGCCGCAGAAAGGATCAGCGAGGTCGCCTAATTGAAAAGACTTACTGTCGATTCTATTTCCCTCGGGCTCTACACGCTCTGCCCAAGGTTACACGCGAGATCAACCCCAAGTTTCTCATGTTCGACGGATCTCGCAATGATCACCAGCTTAACAATTTCAACCGAACCATGATTCTTTCCTGGCTGGCAAATATTGACACTTCGCCATGCACTAGTTTATATGCCGTAGTAAACTACATGGGGAAATACTGCAGTAAATCCGAAGTCTCAACCGAGAGCTTTAAGGATATTGCAAAGGCCGTTCTTCCTAAGGTCAATGCCAACCGAGGCCTGGTTGGATTTGTGGCCAAGTTCATGAATCGTCTGGTTGTAGAAAGAGATTGGTCTGCGCAAGAGGTCCATCGTCTACTGCTTGGCATTGATTTTCAGCAGGGAACGAGGGTCGTCCGTACTGTTGACTGTCGCCATCCTGACAATCATTGGCAAGCTGATCTTCTCCCCGCTGAAGGCGAAGAAGCTGTGCGGTTAGCCAAAAACTCATACCAGAAGTACCTCAGCCGCCCTCCAGGCTGGGAAGACTACAGTTACTTTCGCTTCCTCACCAGGATCGACTTTACACGTCGTCCTCAACTGTGGCGCGAGTTTCCCCATGCATCCGACCGTATCCTGAACTACCTTCCTCGATACAGAAGCGATCCTGGATCATCTGAGTATGAGCAATACTGCCGTGTGAAGCTCATGCTACACCACCCGCACACCGATCACAATGAATTGCTGACTGTCGAGGACGAAACCTTCTCAACATACTC
Source organism: Fusarium sp. JS1030 (assembly GCA_000966855.1). Lineage (NCBI taxonomy): Eukaryota > Fungi > Ascomycota > Sordariomycetes > Hypocreales > Nectriaceae > Fusarium > Fusarium sp. JS1030. Next base: position 149,785 of record JWIW01000032.1, read on the forward strand.
TGTGGCGTATAACCGCTGCAGGCGCGTCCATCAGGATGCCCACCCCGATGACTATTACGGCTACCTAGAGGATCCTCTTGAGCCTGAAGACGATCTTGGATCCGACCTTGAAGAAGAAGATGAGATCCAGGCGGAGGAATGGCAAGAAATTGCCGCCATGTTACCTCAGGACGAGCTTGATACTGAGGATGTTGATCCTCTAGGAAATCGTCCTGTTGACCTTGCATTTAACGGGGATGCCTTCATTGGCAAGTATTAGAACCTTTGCATCTAGAAGCGAGAGTATTGGAAGAGTCTCAAGGCCACTCACTCGCAGCATAACGAAGAGACTATTGACGATTCTATTATCGACAGCCTCAATCCCGAACAGCGCCTCGTCTTCGATCGCTTTACTCAGCACCTCGATGCCACGATCGACCCAAACCAGATCCATCTATCGCCCTTTCTTTTTCAAGTCGATGGTCAAGGGGGTACTGGGAAATCATATCTCATTCATGCTATTTAGGCGGCTTTGGGTAGTCGTATCCCTGACTGTGTCGTCAGAGCGGCCCCTACTGGAATCGCCGCCGATGCCATCAGTGAGTGGGGTTGCTATCTATCCGCTACTGCATCTGCCTGTCTTGAGACAGATTACATCCCTTCCAGCGCTTCATGGCAATGAACCTTCAAGTCTTCAAGGCCGCCTAGCAAGTGTTAGGTATATTATCTTCGACGATAAGTCAATGGTTGGTCTCAAAACCTTTCACTTTATCGATGCTCGACTGTGGCAAGCATTCCCTGATCACCAGCATGAATACTTTGGTGGTCGCAGCATTCTTTTGCTTGGAGGCTTTTAGCAACTGCCATCTATATTTGAGAAGTCTCTTTTCGCGCTTAGACCATTGCATCAGGCTATGGATCCTACTGGGCGCAGTGCCTACAATGCCTTTCATCAGACTGTTGAACTTAAACAGGCTGTACGTCAACAGGGCGATGAGCAAGCTGCTTTTCGAGATGCTCTTCAGGGCTTACGACGAGGCAATCCGACTGTCCATCATTGGCGCCTCCTTTGCTCGCGAGTCTAGGGTCAACTTATGCGGCGCAGTTTCCGGTTGTCTTTGGAAATCTCGCCTATTTCGAAAAATGCAATCTTTATCGAAAGACGCGATCCCTGATAATAGCAATCGCAACAAATGCGACACAACAATCCCCATCATATACCAGGTCATGGCACTAGACGGATGCTTATGTACCTCACGTGTCTACTTAGACGGCTTTGCCTTTGTTCTCTATTTTTTCTCTTACTATTCATATGAGCTTTCTGCAACTCATCCGGTTTGCACTAGTCAGTGGCTTCGCTCGGCACGCGGACAATCCGCCCTTGTACTACCCTCACGCCGCTCCCATGTCAAAAAATCGGCTGGCTAGTTGTTTGATCTTTAAATGCGGATTTCCATCAATGAGCCCTTCGCTGGTAGTTGCAGTCATCTTTCTGCTGAGGTAACAGGATTCAACTGCCAATGCCCGTCAGGCCCTCTTTGATTTCACTCACTAACCAACCCCATTTCGCAGACTTCCGACCATCCAACCACATCGACATCTGACGAAGAGGCCACAGCGACCCTCCATCCAGGTGCATGTCCCAGCGCTAATGCCCCTAGAGAGATGTCATCTAGTGTCTGTACCACGCAGAGGCTCAAGTCGGAGATCAACAACGAAGTAACTTCCATCAGCCACACCCGCCAGCCCAGACGTTCCCCCGTCGTGCAGGAACGGAATGAGGATCGTGGGACGAAGTCACCATCGCCCTCTCCAGGTTCCAGCCGCGTCAACTTTTCGCCTTTCCTCAGCACACCCGGCCGTGTCAGCTGCTGTGACCCATCCTCTCGCCCCTCTATTGCATTGTGGCACTCACACTTGCCCTCTGCCGATCTAGACCCACCAAAATCTACACAACAGGCTCTCTCAACCGCCTCACCGATGACCAGGGAGAGTGGATTCCAGAGCCCGATGACATCGCGTTGCCACCACCATGGCAGCTGAAGTTTAGGTAGTCTAGGCCCGCGTCGCCAGCTTCTCTTATCCGCGGGGCGCTTCGTTCCGTGGACGGCTCTACTACACAGGACTTATTCTCCAGCTTCGCATCTGATCTTCAACTATTTCTCAGATCGCGGAGATATGCAACAAGTCTCAGGCTACTGTGTTGCATGGCATTGGGCCGATTCAAAATGCCAGTATATTTTGCTTTTGCTGATGTGTTACTCTCTTATATCTAAGGGTGTGGGAGAGACAAAAACTAAAAGTCTCAGGCTCTAGCTACTGCGGCCAGATCGCTCTTGTCCTCCAATCCTCGTATGCCAGATGGATTGGACTCTGATCTTCTCTAACTCCCGTACCTATCTCAGAAAGCACGGGAATATGAACTTGACGAGGCTGAGACCCCCTTGCCTCGCCCCAGCAACGGACGGGTCGGCGGTCAGCAGCGCCGTAGATGACACTCATCTGATCATCGGCCTGTCATCAGAAGCCGGGCTATCGCCTGACGACAATCCGACGGTCAGCCACAAGCCACCCGTCGGTACTCGGACGTGCTGGCCACCCAATAGGGTTCCTCGGCAGAATATTAGCAAGTTGAGAGATTTATCTCTTTACACGGAGCAGCCAGCTCGTTGGGAGTCCTACAAGGCAGGAGCTGGATGTGTCGTGACACTTGACGTTCCCCTATCGCCTTAGACAGTCGCTATACTCGCGCGCGTTGAATATACTAAAGGCAGGCAATCATG
>JWIW01000019.1:0-101128 GCA_000966855.1 Fusarium sp. JS1030
AAGCCCCCCCCCCCCCCATCGGATCAATGGGATGAGCTGTGCAGGCCGTCCCACAGATGGTGTAACGGTTACACAATGGTGGTGGTACAAGGACGTGATTTGCAGTGAATCACTGCAAAAGAGATAAACACCAGGCAAGACAAGGAACGTCCAAATGTGTCCTAATTCTACTAGTCTGCATTCGGATTGATGCAGAGAACGACTTTAATGGCCTTGTACTATGAATCCAACGTTGGACGTTGGAGCCTTGAGGTCTTGAGTCTCCACTTGACCTTATTTCATTGTGGAGACTCGAAACGCGGAAACGTGGCTGTGCGTTCAATCAACCAGCCACAGTTCGCCAACACCTCCAGACCCTTGCAAGATGATCGATCCATCGTCCATGATCCGCCCCAACAAGAGATGGATTCAACAAATACATCGTCAGACTTCTATTTAACATCTCTCACCTCTCATTCAAGCGGTGACATTTTGCTCGATTTTTTGCGACAGTCTGCAGTGTAAAAAGTCCGGTTGAGCCGGCTCACGCAGAGCCTCATGATCGGGACCTCTTTCGGCGAGTGGATATTCATTCGCCTCTCCATCGCCTTCTTTCGCAACACGCCTCTGGTCTATATTCTTGTCATCCTGATCCTGCCTCTCGTGCTACCCGGCGCCGTGTTTTTACCCGTTGTCTGTGTACTATTTGCGGCGTTGCTGGCTGAGGTAGTCTTCTACCTCTTCATCTACCGGCCATACCTCAAACGCCTCAAGCGGGACGCAGTTCATCCGCCGCCGTTGTCGCGCCAAGATCGGAGGGCGCTGTTTGATCGATGCTTTGGAAATGTCCCCTCGCCTGAGATTTATCTCAAGTGGTGGTTCCTAGGTGCGGATCTAGATGACATTCGACGGGATAATGTGAGAGAGTTTCTGCTCTGGGCTTTCTTTGAACGAGGTGATGGCCCTGGCCTCGTTGATGACCATGGGTGGCCCATAGACGAGGAGGTTGATGAGTTTATACTCATCCTCGAACAACGCCTTGGGAGGCAATTGCAGGAAGGCAGGGGCAGCGCTAAAAGTCTACGCCTGACTCTTGACAGCATCCAGAGCACGTATCGAGGCCTCATTTGGTACGTCATTGTCTTCTTCATCGACCAAGCCACCCATCTCGCATTCCTCTGGCATGGTTTCGAGTTTTATCGACGTCCTCGATCCTCGGCCCTTCGAATCATCCCTCCGCGCCCGCAAGAGTTGTTTCCGGGTCGAAAATCGCCCTCCTCACAGCTGAGCTACTGGTACCGCCCTCATACGGCAGAGGATAAGCTGCCCATCGTCTTCTTCCACGGAATCGGTATTGGCCTTTGGACTTACACCCGCTTCCTGGCTGGTCTTCACAAAACCGAGGGTGACAAGGGAAGCGTGGGCGTCATTGCCATCGAAATCTTGCCAATCTCCTTCCGTCTCACCTCCGCGATCCCGGACAAGGCCGAGTTCCTCTCTCAGATGACAACGATTCTTGATCACCACTGCTGGCAGAACGTCGCGCTAGTGTCGCATTCCTACGGATCGGTCTTGACAACCCACATGCTTCATGCACCCAGCTTCCAGAATCGCATCCGCTCGGTTGTCCTCATCGACCCCGTCACCATCATGCTGCATCTCCCCAACGTTGCATACAACTTCACTCGACGCAAGCCCAAGAGGGCCAATGAGTGGCAGCTGTGGTACTTTGCCAGCACCGACCCAGGCGTTGCGCTCTGCCTAGGACGTCATTTCTTTTGGCGAGAGAATATTCTCTGGAAGGAGGAACTGCTGACGTCACAGGGTGACGGAGGCATCAAGAGGAATGTCGCGGTGACTCTCTCTGGTAGAGATCTCATCGTTGATACTGCCGCAGTTGCGGAGTACCTAGAGGGTGATGCGGAGGAGCACAGGGTAGAGGTGGCCATGTTTCCAAAACTAGACCATGCGCAAGTATTTGATGATACTCTGAGTCGGGAGTCGGTGATCAAGATGGTCAGATCGAGGTGTGAAATTCGAGAGCCGGCAACTCCGGAGTAACAACGCTAGACAATATGCAATAGAAGGAAATTCCACATGGTGAGCGCGCATCCTTCATTTACGCGTCTTGATCATATCGCCAGCCCAGTCAGTCAGGTCGGCGCGGAGGGGAGTTGACCCGCTCTGTATCTCCAGCCAGACGACATCCTCATCCGTCTCATTCTTGAGCTGGTGCTCGGTCCAGGCAGGCACAAAGGCAAAGTCTCCAGCAGAAAGCTCATGGTGCTTCGGGTCTGAGCCTACTGTTTCGCCAACGAGAAGGATTCCATTCCCAGAAACGAGGTAGAAGATTGCGTCTAGGAAAATAAGCTTGAGGTTCAAGGAAGGGATATGAGGGCTTACCCTGTTCACTGTTGTGGCGAACGGTTGAGTCAGAGTGAGGTCGGGTTGTAATAACTGAGTCGTGTTAAAATTGATACTCGCAAGAATTACTGAGAGCCTCTTGATCGATGTGCTTACCTGATACACACATATTATCGCACTTGCCGACGACAGCAGGTCTTTGGATGACGGGTCCTTCAACGGTTGGGTGAGTAGGTTCAAGCTGCTTGGCACGAGTGATGTTGGCAGAGGCGGGCATTATCATCGGAAGGAGCTCCGAGATAAGCGGAAATATCGAGCTCATCATGGGTAGTTGGTGCACAGTGGTTCAAGGTGAACGAGATGCAAGACGTTGATGAGACAAGCCAACGACAGCCTAGAAAACGCGAATGTAAATGGAGCAACTCTCGCGCGCAGATCGGTGAGTATAACCTCAGAGTTACAACCAGCGCAGTCCCGTGTAAGAGGAATGCTATGAGACGTGGGAGGCAAAAGATGAAGATATTCCCATGTGGTGATGAAGCCGAGATGACGTGCTTGATCCAGTGACCAGGCTGTGGTGAGGGAACGGCAGCGAAACAGGGTCGCACAAGATGACACTAGAGAACCAATAGAGCAGTGTACTACGCAGAAGGAGGGAGAGTCACGTTGCGGGTGAGGGAGACGCGAGATGACCTGATTCTCTAGGGGGCGAATTTGGTGTTTTGATGGGCTTCACAGTCTAACCGACAGCGTCTAATGTAACTGGTTGTTTTGGGGTGAGGTACGTACCCCCACAGGCCAAGACCTCAGCTGCGCCCGGGCGGAACGGGAGGTGGGAGGCTTTGAACCAAGGATCCTGCCGGATGCGGGACCCGGTAGACGGATTGTCGCGTAAAGAGACTGCATATCATGAACAGGTGCATAAATACTACGACGCCTCTCAGCCATTGACTCTGCTAAAGTGCGTGCATTATTTCCGCAGCGGTTCGTTTGCTGCGGGCCGGGGTCGGAGTGCCCTCTGCGGCTGACCCCGCTATCATGCTTAGATGCATGCTGCTGTGAGATCATCCATAACCAGAGCTGAAAGTCATCACCAGCTTTGTCCAGGAGAGGCAAGTTGAACGAGCACCCTTCAAATAACTCAAGCCATGACAGACGCCGGCGATATCACGGCGGCCAAGGCCCCGGAGTTGGCTGTAGAAGCGCCGCCATGCCCTACAGGTACGTACCAAGCTCAAGAGTCCGCGCCAAGCACGGCTGTCCGTGTCCTGGCCAGCTCGCTAACCCAGTCCACTCCCAGTAGAAGACGGGGCCTCTACGTATCATCCTCAAACGTCCAGGGCCTCCCTGCTACTAAATCTACCTCCCGAGCTCATCGATACCATCTTTACACATCTCTCGCCGCTGGATCTCATTACCCTCTCAGCTACATGTCGTGATCTGCGCAACCATGCTCTTTCGGATGTGCTCTGGCATCCTCTCGTCCAAGAAAACGTCCCGGGTGTTACTCTCACCAGTCCTCAGCCATGCGACAGGTATCATGAGCTCTACGTCGCTCATGACCGTCTCTGGTTCCTCCCGCGCCAAAAGATCTGGTTCTGTGACCGCGATCTCACCGGGAGGCTCATCCTCGTTCGATATGACCCTCGCCGCGGATGCATCGAGGGCTACCAGATGTTGGCCAGTCGGGGCCGACCAATGGCTCAAGTCTGGCTGGGTCACACCGATGTCGTCGTTTATGACTTTGAGCCCAAAGTGCATCTGCATCTCGACAAGCCCGTCTTGCAGTTTCGTGTAGGTGAGGAGAGAGATGCCAGCAGAGCGTTGGGCCTGGGCGAGGCCAACCGATTTGCCGATGAGATGCCCGTCGTACTCGATGACCGGCTTGAAGCCATGTTTAGCAACTTTATGCTTACCCGTGAGCTGGAACCAGAGGTGGCAAAGGAGATGAACCCCGGAGCCTTTCCCTATGGCAAAGTTTGGCCACCTCCTCAGATTCCCACGGACCATCACGTATCGGGCGGCTCATGCCTGACTGAATCGGGCGCCCTCACCACTGGCCCGGCAGACCGGCCTCGGCGAAGGATCGAGGTCTCGGACAAGTTTTTTCGCATCCGTCAATGGATGGAGATGGCAGGTGGGATGGCTCGCCTGGGTAGGGCCGCTGGTTTGACAGGCATAGTAAATGTGCTAAGACAATTACATCCAGCAGCCACGGGTGGTCTACCCGGCATACACGTTGGGGAAGAGTTGATCACATTCTCGACACTGGATCCGAAGCTATACACGCCCACGCCCTTGAAGCCGTGGAGAGGAATATGGGTTGGCGACTACAACACCCACGGGTGCGAGTTCCTCCTCATGCATCAACCGGACGATGAAGTCGACACGCCCTTGACAGACGAGCAGCTTGGACTCGTGCGTCACGAGACTGAGAGTGATCAAGAGTGGGAGAAGCGGAGGATTGAGACTCGCACTCACCGAGGATCGCTAAAGGGCATCAAACTCACCGGCGACCCTAACGTGCCACGCGGTGAGTATTCCTTTATAGCTGACGACCTCGGACCAGCTGGCTTCGTCGGCGATGCGACAGATCCGCGTTTCGACGGGGCGAGAATTGTGCACAGCAGAGGGCACATTGCCAACACAGGATATCTCTCAGGTAAGCGTTATTCTGCAAATGCCGTGCGGAGTTTAGCTGTATTTGGCGTGCAGTTTCTACTATGGGTCATTAGCATGCAGAGACCCTCGACTCATGGGAAGTGCTAACGTGTGTCATCAACAGACCGCTGGGTTGAAAGTCAGCTCATTCTTCTCAGCCATAACCGGCTGGCGCAGTACTGGGTTGGGTTTGGGCACGTGAGCTTTTTCGAGAGGGTCGACATTGATCAACTTTTGAAGGTCTGAGTAACCACGACGATGGTGACGGGGGAGTAAATTGGTTTAATCTTGGTGGGACGCTCTTTCCTAAGGCGCACTCATGCCTTCTCTAAGTCTCCTTTACATGTGTTTTGTTTGCGGTTGTCATGGGAAGTTATTGTACGAAGCACACGGGGCACACTTGGAGCAATTGTCACAGGATTTGTTGATGTGAGGTGATGGTTCACGGGTATGATCGAAATGGTGTGTAGGCAAGCATTACAGGTGTATTAAGTATTGGTCAGGTATAGAAAGGCGCATCCTTTATTAGAGGGACCTCTATTATGGGGTATTCGAGTTTAATAAGAGATTCATATCGTGAAGAGCTTCTGACTTTTAGGAAAATATGGTTATATCTAGCTGGTATTCAAACTTCCGCCTTTTTCATCGTCATTTTTACCCTTACCCTTTTCTTCTTTTTCTAGAAACAACGTTACAACTCGTGATTACTTCTTCGCCTCAGCCCTCTGCTGTCTGATCGCTGTGCTGCTAATCTTGGCTGCAAAATTCTCTGTCTTGCTCACCTCACCTTCTCCAATCTCCTCCGCATCTAGCACATCAATCTCAAATACCTCCAGCGGCTTCCATCCCTTCTCTGTCCTCCGGTCGTTGATGGCCTGGCCACCGCTGCGCGTCTCTCCAGATAACACGATGGCGTCGCAATCTTCCTCGTGAATAGGCGGACCGAAGGGATCACGCAGAACGTTACATCGGACGATGACCCTGCCGTCGTGTAGGGTAGCAACGAGCTCGTCAGGCGTTGATTTCGTTGGCGGTGATGAAGCCGTGGTGTTGTACTCGAGTAGTGTAGATAGGAATGACAGAACAATTTGGACGCGGTCATCCCATGATTGAAGCTCTTCGGCGAATTTCTTCTTGGTGAGGAGTTCATCGCTGGATATGCCAATGATGAGAGTGCATGTTTGACTCGAATCCTTCTCAGGAATGTCGAGCAGAAGGGCTGAGGCGTGGAGGAGGAGCTTGTGGCCCGGATGCAGGTGATCAAAAGTTCCTCCTAGACACACAGTCTTGAAGCCTCGCCGCGCCTCTGATCCAGACAAGTTGGGCTCTGTCGTCAAGGTGATACCACCCTGAATGGCCACGAGCTGACTCTGCGTAAACGTCTGCTTTCCTTCGGCGAACTTGAGGAACTGGGATAGTAGCTCATAGCCCGCCTCGCAGCTGGGGTGATAGACCGTCTTCCACGGCCGCACCTTTGTTGCAAACGCAGCAAGGTCTAGAACAGCTGTCGAGTTGGCTTCATAGCCACCATCAAAGTCTGGTGCGTAGCGTCGTCCGCTCTCATGGTCGATCAGCACGATCCTCACGTCTACGCTGCCTTGTCCGGCGCCCACGTCGACTGGGATGTCCTCCTTTGCGCATATGACGGAAATGAGACTGTAGAGACCTGCGAGGATGGATTGCGCTGTTGACCAGCGGATGGACTTGGCGCGTGGGGCGGGTCCTTCGAGAAGTGGGAGGGTGAGGGCGATGACCAGAGTTTGAGGGGTTGGAGAGGCCTTTAGTTTGAGAAGTACGGTGGTTAGAGGATCCCGGTAGGCGGCTGATAGGGTTACCGGGGGTGAGGGACGAGGAGGTGAGGGTAGGAGGAGGAGAGATGGAGCGTTAGCTGTGGGTGACATGATACTTGCTGATGATGTTTATGATGGGTATCAATAAATAAATGATCTAGAGGAATTAGGTAAGCAATGGATTAAGGGTAACCAGGCTTGATGATGAGAGCCAGAAATTGTTTAGGTCATGATGCGGATGATAGATGAAGTTGGTGATAGTTGGTGGTCAGAGGTCAAAGCCGAGGTCTACCCCGCTATCATTATTACGTGTTACTCCGGCCTTGCATGGCATTGCAGCAAAACAGATGCAACAGAACGCAGAGGCATTTCCGAGCATGTTTGTCTCTAAATTGCTTTGAAGCCTGTTTTAAATTGGCGGCGTGGTCAAACTTAGCAGAAGATCATGTTGAAGACTACGCGGGGTCAATTTCGGGAGGAATATGAGTTCAAGCCAGGCCTCTCGATGCCATGTATTTTTAGGGGTATCACGGAATCATCCAGTATATAAACCCATCTAGCCCAGAATATTGAGTCATTCGTGCTCGTACATTTCATCAAGATCAATGACAACCCGCGCCTAGGCTGATGCCTCTCTCTCATCAGTCTGCTTCCCTTCGGGGCTCGGCTTCCTCCCTTCGTGGGGCGACCGGATTCGTGAGCTCATGGCTCGGGCGCTGTGGATGCGTGGCTCGTCGCGGAGGTGTTGCTTTTTAGTATTTTCTTATCCTCGCCGACGCTTACTTGGACTTGGCCTTTTCAGCCTGTGCCTGCTCGTAGATCCAGTCGTTCAGGCCAGCACGGTTTCTGGGTCGCAAAGTCAGCTATCCAGTTGCAGTTGAAATAGAGTATTGGCTTCTTACCGTGCAATCTCGAGAGCATAGAACTGTATTCGGGGAACTAAGCAGAGTTAGCGTAATGGCCTGACGATGCTCCGGGAGTATTGTGCGTACCGAAAATGGTAGTGTGCTCCTCATAGTCAACCTTGGGGCTGTTTCGCACCATGGTGCCAAAGTTGTAGTCGTCCACCCTCTTCTCGTAGGCCATCATGAACTTGCGCCATCTGTCCTTGCCAGACTTGCTCTTCATCTCGTCCTCGTCAACGGTCGCCGCGGGGTCGAACTCGGGGAAGTCGGTCTTGAGGTGCTCCATGATCTCGTCGTCGATCTTGGTCAGTCGCAGGGAGGAACCCTTGACTCGCTCGAGGATGGACCAGTAGGTCTGCATGTGCTGTACGACCTTGACAGCGAACTGCTTCTCGATCTAAATTGGAATGTCAGCTACTGATTTATTCCTGGGACGCTGGCGAAAGACTCACGTCTTCGTTGTTCTGGGCGTTTTCGGCGTCAAAGTTCTTGGGGACGGGCCCGCCGGACATGCTCTCGAGGGGATCCATTTTGAGATATTGTGAGTGTCTTCTGTCGTCGCAAAATTTGTCTTGGTGATGGTCGCAGTATGAAAGTTATTGTTCAAACTTGTCGTTGGGCAAAAACCTTGAACGTGGGGCAATGATGATGGCGGGGCACAAAAATCGAAGTGGGATGGATGATATCAGCGCATAGTGCATGCGCCCAGCGACACTGTATTTGATACTGTGCGCCTGGTGCCTGCTCGAACCTAGTGGACGCTTCACGCTTCACCAAGCGACAGCTCGTCTCGATGGCAAAGCTCGCCCACAATCAGCAACCTGAAGCATTCCTCGTGAAATAACACCGCGATATAGGCTTTTTGTTCTATACTTGGTATGCCCTGTCCAGCGGCAGGGCTACCGTAGCCGGCGACGACGGGTGTTGCGCAGTTGGTGTTGTCGCATCAACTTCATCTTCAACTCATCTTCATCCTCACTATCATCTCGAGCATCTTGACCTCTAAGTCATCAAAAATCCATTTCTTTTTGTCTCTCTTTCTTTTGGATATTCAAGATCACCGAAGTCGGTGATCATTCAGCCCCCTTTGTTCTTGTCTCCACAGCAAAAGTATCATGGAGCAATATCTCTCCTTTTTCTCTCCTTTTTGCTGGAAATGGGCTCTCTCAGAAGGACCAGGAGTCCCTAAAATTAGTTTTGCTTTCATCTCACAATCCGTTGCACCTTCGCTGTTTGGAGAAATCGTCAGTTTGCCTTGGATGCCACATCCAGGAGTCCGTCTGTTCACATGAGCCAAATCTGAACCATCAGATCGTCCACGAGATTGCTATCGAGACCGAAGATACGAGGTTGCTCAAGTAAGGGGTTGCTGCAGTTGGGTGCAGCCGGAACCGGATCGAAGAACGACTCCTCCGACCCGGGTCGCGGGGATTCACGAATAACCCGAACTCCTGTGGAGAGAATGAAGTGCTTGGATAATCTCGGGTTTGGACATCAAACAACATTATGGTGGCGAGCTCGGGAATTATAACAGCCCGTTTCCCCTCTCTCGTTTAAGCGGCTCCGGTTTTGCTGGTGGTGTTGGGCCCTGAACAATATCAAGCGGCAAAGCAAGAACAATACTAAGGAACCCCTCCCCGTCTGTGCATTTGCCCGCCCACCGCAGCCTCACCAACCATTCTTCGCTTGGTCGTTTCTTGATATTGTTCTTTGTTCTGTACTAACCGAGTGACAAGTCTGCCTCACCATGTTGGCTAATGAACCACTTCGCCTCTTGCTTCAACTCTTCATGTCTTCTGTTACTCTCGCTCTTATCCCAGACTGAGTTGATTTGAAAGTCACCAGTCTGAAGACTTTCATGCTCGAGGAATGCACGATATCGACATCGTCAACATGGACAACCAAGCATCTATCGCCAACACCCAGCCTCCTCGGGTCAATGCTACTGCTCAACTCTCTCAGCCACAGACAGCCAAGTCGTCATGGAGTCAACTCTTCCTCTTTACCAGGACGACTCACACTGGCGCCTTCATCGCTGCACTAATAGCCGCCGCCTTTACTGCCGGTTTCAAGACTGTGCTAGCCGTCATCCTCGGAAAGGTTTTCGATATCATCGCAGGCTTTGGAAATGGATCTCTCGATGGCTCTGGCACTTTGTCTGACATCTCAATGTGGTCACTGGTTCTGCTTGGTCTCGGCATCGGAAACTGGATAGCCAGCACCGCTTTCCTTGCTCTCTGGGTCATCTTTGGGGAACTACAAGCCAGCAGCGTCCGCCGCGACATCTTTACTAGTCTGTTGTCCAAAGACATGGCCTGGTTTGATTCCCAGACGGAAGGAATCTCCAGTCTTCTTGTTCGGATCCAAACGTGAGGACTCCCTTTCTGCTCATGCCCCTGAGACTAACTCTAGTACAGGCAAACCCGAGAACTTCAACTTGCAACGTCTCAAGTTCTCGGTCTTCTCGTCTGCGATGTCATCACATCAATGGCGTCTCTCGGTATCGCCCTCTACTACTCGTGGAAACTCACATTAGTTCTTCTGGCAACACTCCCTCTCTCTGCTATTATCCTCTCCCTCTCCACACGAAGGCTCGAACCCGCCATCCAAGCACAAAAGCGCGATCTAGCCACTGCATCAAAGTTCGCCGTTGCTTCCATCACCGCAATTGATCTTGTCAAAGTCTTCAACGGATACGACCAAGAAGTATGGCAGTACTATCCAGCTATTAAGGCGGCTGCGAAGCACTACCTCATACAAGCACAATGCAATGCTCTACAAATGGGCTACGTCGCCTTTTGGGTTGTGGCAATGTTCGTTGTCGGATTTTGGTACGGTGTTGTTCTTGTCAACGATGGACTACCACCGGGTCATGTTTTGACTACGTTTTACGCAACGCTGGCCTCCTTCCAGGGCATCGAAGCGTTGATGCCACAATGGTTGGTTATCGCCAAGGGCATGTCGGCAGGAGGCTTTCTCTCAAGCATCACTTTGAACTCTACGCGTGGCCGCTTGGTCAAGCCGATGGCTGGCTCTTTGAAGCCGACAACTTGCACCGGCGATATTGAGCTCACCAATGTAAGGGCTATGGACCTTTGCTCAGCCGAATGTCCTAGAAAGTGCTAACAAGATATAGGTGAGCTTCGCATACCCATCAAACCCAAACCAGATGGTGCTCCAACCCTCCAACTTCTTCTTCCCTGCAGGTGAGATGACATTTATTGTTGGAAGGAGTGGCTCGGGCAAAAGCACATTAGGTAACCTCATGGTCGGCTTCTATGAGCCCCTAACCGGCCATGTCCAAGTTGACTATCAGCCTCTTCAAATTCTCGACCGACAATGGCTCCGGGAGAATATCACCCTGATTCAACAGTCCAGCATTCTTTTCAATGAAACGTTCTTCAAAAATGTAGCATTCGGCCACCCCAACCCCGATGAGGCCACGCGATCCGAGGTGACGGGTGCCTGTGATGCAGCGCTTCTTCAGTCCACACTAGCAGCACTTCCTAAAGGATGGGATACCAATGTTGGAGCAGACGGTTACAATCTTAGTGGCGGGCAGAAACAGAGGCTGGCCCTTGCAAGAGCTCGTCTTCGAGACCCCCCGGTGCTCATCCTCGACGAAATCACGAGCGGCTTGGACCAAGTCAGCAGGGCCCTCATCATGGACGCCATTCGTGACTGGAGATATGGCAAGACAACCATCATTATCACGCATGATGTCGCTCAGATTGGTGATGAGGACTTTGTCTATGTCATGGACAACGCATCCTTGGTACAGGAGGGCTTCAGACGAGATTTGGAGCAACAGTACGACGGCGTCTTTGCTACACTTGCGTCCATCACACCGGTTGATCCGCCGGATACCCCAATAGAGATCAACGTCATATCTCCCGACACTCCCATGTCACCGTCGTTTCCCTTACCAGCAAGGGCATCGAAACTCTCACAATTCTTTATTGAAGAACTCGAGAGGAATTCTCTGAGCCCTGCTCGAAGTGGAATCTCACGACCACTCTCGTTGGGTGCAGGAACAACAGCCGCTCTTCGTATCAGGACAACTCAGATTTGGGACTCAAAGATTTCCCCGGAACCTGAACGGCCAAAGTCGGTAGCGGTCAGCTCGCCAACGTCGGTTTACGAAAAGCACAGCATGGCATTCAGAAGCCAAAGCAGCTTGGACGGCATGGAGACGTCAGGAACACTAGACTCGTGGGAAGATGAGCCGGCCTACCTATTCGGCGGATCGAACCGTCGCGATAATATTTCGAAGCTCCGCCTGGCAAGGTTTGACGAGAAACTCAAGTCAACTGCTGTCGAGGGCATCGGTAGTGAGGCTAAGGACCTTCCTCCGCCAATGTCTCTGGTGGCCATCTTGAAGACTGTCTGGCCAGCTCTTGGGGCTCGACATCGCCTAATTCTCATCTGTGGAATTGTGACCTGCTTTATCGGCGCGGGATCCATTCCTTCGTTCTCATATTGCTTTGCGCAGCTTTTGGGTGCCATGTGGTCACCCGGTGACAAATTGGCCGAGGGCAAGAAATGGGCCATCTTCCTTATCGTCATTGCTGTGGTGGACGGCGTTTGCACGGGCGGTGGTCGCTACCTCCTCGAGATCGTTGGCCAGGCATGGATTAACACCATCCGTGTACAAGCACTGAAACGAATCCTACGACAGCCCAGGTCATGGTTTGACCGATCTCGCAACTCTCCGGGTCGCATCAACGAGTGTCTGGATCGAAATGCCGAGGAAATGCGCAATATCGTCGGAAGATTTGTGCCTATCGTGATCGTGGTGACGGTCATGATTTCGGTCGCTGTCATTTGGGCGCTTGCTGTCTCTTGGAAGCTGACACTTGTGGCACTCGCACCTTTGCCTGTGGTTATGGGTGCTGTCAAAGGCTACGCGATTGTGAGCGGGAAGTGGGAAGCGCATTGCAACAAGGGAGCCGAAGATGCGAGCGCTGTCCTGACCGAGATCTTTCTTAACATCCGAGTCGTGCGGGCTCTGACGCTGGAAAAGTATATGAGCAACAAGTACCTCAAGGCCGTTACGCATACCCTCGGCCTGGGAAAGAAGAGAGCTGGATACACGAGCGCGCTGTTCGGACTGTATCAGTCCCTCAATTATCCACTCACCGCACTGGTCTTCTACTACGGAACGGTGCTGCTGGCGTCTAAGCAGCAGATCACAGCAACGGCCGTGGTGCAAGTGGTAAACCTTCTGTTGTTCAGTATGGGCACAGCAACAAGTATCCTGAGCGCCATTCCGCAGGTCACCATGGCACAAGCGACAGCAGCGCAGATGCTCGGCTACGCCAACATGCCCCCGGTATCGTCGAAGGACACTCGCGGGTTTCGAAAGCCAAGCACACCTCTTCCCGTGCGACTTGATGAGCTCGAATTCTCGTATAAAGTGACAGACAGACCAGTCCTGCGAGGAGTCTCGTTTGAGGTGCATCCTGGGGACTGTCTCGCGATCGTGGGCCGATCTGGCTGCGGCAAATCGACAGTCATTTCTTTGTTGCTGGGTCTCTATGCGCCTTCAAAACCCATCTTGAGGACATCTTCCCCCCTTACGTTTGCCGGCGCCTCCTACACAGAGGTTGATCTCGAGCATCTCCGGTCAATGATGGCGTATGTACCGCAAACTCCCTTCCTGTTTCCAGCCTCGATCGCGGAGAATATTGCCTACGGTCTAAGTGAGCTCTCCCCTTATCGACGAATTCACAACGTCATGACTGCTGCTCAAGCAGCGGGTCTCCATGATTTCATCATATCCCTACCAGAAGGATATCACACCAAGGTCGGTGATGGCGGTCAGGCCCTCTCGGGTGGACAAGCCCAACGTCTCAGTATTGCACGCGCCCTGGCCCGAAAACCACTCCTCCTGGTACTCGATGAACCCACCAGTGCTCTTGACGCAGAAAGCTCGGAAATGATTCGACAGACGATGCAGGGCCTAGCGGACAAGTCGAGAAGAGATCGTGGTGGGATGGCGACAGTGGTTGTTACACACAGCAAGGAGATGATGGCGATTGCAGATCGGATCGTGGTGCTGGAAGATGGTGCCAAGGTCGAAGAAGGGACATATCGTGATCTGCTTCATGCAAACGGTCCCTTTGCGCAACTGATAAGTGGTGGAGGATGGACTGGAGCCGAAGATGATGAGAAGCCGAGGGTCGGTAGAAGTGTCGCTGATATCGGAAGCCCACCGGGCGGAAGAAGCAAAGGGCATGGCGATGGCGAGTTTGGCAAGGCCATGTTTTCGTGAGGGTCGTCGGTCAATTTCCGGTGTATGAGATAATGTCGTCGGCTAATATTGATATGATCGAAAACCCTCCTGGATATTTGCTGGTGTTTTCTCGTCTTCGTTGTTCTTATGTCCTTACATCGGATCTCGGTTGTATCGCCTGGTGTGCTCATCGGCCTGGACTCGACCCAACTGGGAGAAATGACTCGCTAGTTGTGTTGTTTGTTAACAAATCACATCGCAGTGCAAAGAGAATCGCCACTCTAGAACAAAGAAGATCCGTTGGTCGCGGGTAGAAGGGAGCCTGTCTATTGTATACTCCGGTCCCGGGTCACGGGTTTCGGGACGGTGATGTAAATGGTCCGAGGGTAGCCAAAAATGACCGAACATGGCCCGTGGGGATCAAAGATTAGTGATCTTATCTCGAACCAGGCTCTGATCAACCCTGCAATTACACCACTCACTCAAGCAGCTCAACATTTGGTCTCGACTAGAGCCGAAACTTTGAACACGGTATCATTGTCTTTACTATTCACTTTTGATTCCAGGCCCTGCATATAGCTTATTAATCCCTTTCTTGCTTGGAGTGCAAAGGGCAGGTTTGACATTTTGGCTGGTGCGCGTCGGATCTTGAACTCCGACTTGTAATCTCATCCTCATTCTCATCGCCATTTCAAAACGACACACTTGCTCAACGACATTTTACATTTTACTGCTTCTCAATGACGGCGCAATCGCCTCCTGCCAAGCGGCGGGGCCGTCCATCGTCCCGCGGCCAAGACATCGACGAAGCAACACTCAAGGTACCGCGCCACCCCCATCATCTCAGAATCCTTCCCGCAGACTTACATCCTTAAGGCCCGTCGCGAGCGCAACCGCGAAGCACAAAACATCTTTCGCAGACGCAGACAAGCCGCCGAGGCAGCGCAGGCCAAGCGCGTGCGTCGCCTCGAAGAGGTAGTCGAGGAGATGAGCTCCATCTTCATGAGCTTCGTCGACGAGATGCTCGAGACGGAGGCCGTAGTGAAGGGCCAGCCGGATCTGGTGGTCAGTTTGAGGAGGAGCATGGCGAGGATCCTGGCGCTGGCGAATGAGGTTGTTGGACCGGAGGAGGAGTGTGAGGGCGCGCTGATGAGTGCGCTGCCGACGAGGGAAAGGGTTGAGAAGGAAAAGAGGGCGACTTCACCACTTGGGGAATCTACGACGGCTTCGAGTTATTCTCCCGACAGCAACGATGATAATACGACGACGTCCGACTCTTCCACGTCGTCGGCTCTGTGTATCACGGTCAAGACACCAAACATCACCATCCCGCAACAGCCCTTGTTCACCAGATCCTCACCTCCTCTGCAGCCCTTTACGATTCCTAATGTCCACTTCGATCTCCCTCCTCAGATCTTTGGCAACGGCTGGCTCGGCACGACGCCCGCGACCGCCAGCCGCGCCATGGACTTTGTCCCCTCGCCATCATCCCCCCTATCCCAGGATTCTTTTACCTACCGCCTCGCAAAGGCTTCTCTCACTATAGCATATCTCTTCCTCAGCAACGACCCGCACATCCGCGCCGTCTCGCCCCCAGAGGCAAGGCTGTTTAGTAACCCGCTACGCGGCCGTGCGAGGGACGAGATGCTCACGCGCCTCCGCTATCTCATTGGACCTGGAAAGTCCGAGATGTATCGCGTCGTGGATCTGCCCTACGGTCGATACGGGCAGCACGTCTACTCGCGCAACGAGCTCAACCCGCAGACTGTCGAGGATGTCGGCTGGCCCTGGCCCTCGCAGCCCGCTGGCTCGCCCATAAACCATCTGAGCCGCTTCTTCAGTATCATCGGCGTGGAGAAGCAGCTCCTCGCCCTCGGCGCGCGCGTCATCGACTCTGAGACGCTCGAGCTCAACATGGTTACCCCGCCCATTTCCAGCATCACGGGGCCCGACGAGAGGCAACCTGACAGTTGGAGCTTTGTCAACTGCTTCTCTTTTCCGCCGCAGCCAAAGCCGGGGCCTGGTGCAGTCAAGGTCCAACTGAGCGCCGCGCAGCTCGTGGCGAGTCTAGCAACGAGGGCCGTGTGTCTGATGCGCGGGCCGGGGTTTCCGAGGAATGAGATTGGGACGGCCATTGAGGAGGCTGTCATCAAAACGGGATGGTCGATTTCTGAATGACACGAATTTATTGTTAAAGGACTTGGAATGAACAGCCTCAACTCGGCTACAGGGGCGTTATGATTTGGCTTGTATGCATCTACGGCATGTTCAATGGGCTTTGCGGATCGGAAAAGGAAGGATATTGTGCTCAAATTCATAGTCGAAGAAACAGTTCGCGACCTGTATATTTGGTATCTTGATTCCCTCCTGGTTTGCCTGTCATAACGTCGTGACCCATCGTCATATTACAGTATAATTATGCTGCATTCGTGTCCTGTCTGTACCCCTTCTTTGTCCTTCTCTTGTCTACTTATCGAATGCAAACGCCAAAGGCATGCTTTTATCGTCTCTTAGACCTCAGCAGCGCCTCCCATGTGAAATGTCTCCTCCACGAATGGGATGGGGGTTGTTGTTGCTGTCGTTGGTGCTGCCCTGGCCGTCGTGGATCCCGAAGCGTTGTCCTCCTCTGCACACGGGGTGGTCGAGCCGGGTTTAATGCCACAAACTTCATAAATTGGGCATCTTGGCTCGGCGGCACCGTCGTATCACTACTCGTCCTCAAGATCGGGTCGTCCTTCAATGTCTTTGGGTGAAGCTCCAAAATGGCACCCGCGTATTCTTTGCCCAGCTTGGCCGCTTCCACGAGAGCGTGCAGATCGATCTCTCTAGTCTGCTTCTCAGTTTCCTCCATTCTCCTCCTATCAGAGCTTTCCAGAGCTGCTCTCTGCTCCGCTGTCATAGGAGCCTCGTCTTCCTCCGGCCCAGCCGTCAGGTGCATCCTGTGGAGGATATTCTCGACAGGACCCATCTCTCCATGTTCTGGCTGCTCCTGATGCTGTTGTTCTTCCTCGTCGCCCTTCTTACGCCTTCCGCAGCAGAACACGCTTGACAGGCATGCGCGAAGTGGTCTCCAAATCGCATACCAAGCGGTTGCTACTAATGAAAACAATTCTTCCACAAAACGATCCGGGATTTGTCGGATCAAAGCGCCCAGTGGGATGGACATAATACCAAACAACAAACTCCATCCCCACTGAGCTCCTGTAAGTGGTTCCGTGTCGAATGCTTCGCCTCCCTTGAACACAATGATGAACTGGCCCGCCACCGTGATGAGCTGCACTCCGATGAACCACGGGTTACGCAAAACACCTTGGTACCAGATGTCGAGCTTGTTATCCACCCGGCGGCAGTTGTGCTGGTTGAAGAATTGCATCCACACGTAAATATTAAGTACCAGAGTCTGGAGCTTCTCAATCTCAAACTCAGTGTCCGGGTTGAACAGGTCCCAGCCAGCGTAGTGCACTGTGAAGACGACTGCCAGCTGGTAGATGGCCTGTCCAAGGATCATCTTCCACATGGTGATATTGACGATTGGGGTATTGCGAGGTTCTGGCTTCCGCTTCAGGAAATCCGGCGAAGGATGGTCGGTGGCATAACCAAGAGAGGCAAAGATGTCCATAATAAGATTGATCCAGAGCAGTTGTACTACGGTGAAGATTGCATCACCAACAAGCTCGGAAACGACGGTGATGATACCTGCAGTAATGTTGATGGTGAATTGAAACTGGTAGCGCGTTAGTCCCAGTATCCAGAGAATCATTCGACCAATCTTACCTGGCAAAATTTCTTGACTGCATCATTGACACTCCGACCCCAGCCCAAAGCCTTGACAATTGACGCAAAGTTATCGTCAAGGAGGATAATTGAGGCTGCTTCCTTGGCTACTTCAGTGCCCTGCATACCCATGGCAAAGCCGACGTCCGCAGCCTTGAGGGCGAGAGCATCATTGGTACCGTCACCCGTAACTGCAACTGTCTCGTTCATACGCTTCAGATGGGTCACAAGAAGCAGTTTGTCCTCGGGGCTTGACCTTGCAAGAACTTGCAATCGCGGGATGACGGCATCCAATTGTTCTGGAGTCAGGTCTCGGAATGTCGCTCCATCCATGGCAATACCGCCGGCCGTATAGATGCCGCATTCTGCCGCAATAGCCTTGGCCGTCAAGAAGTTATCTCCGGTGACCATGCGGACGAAGACACCAGCAGACTGACATTGCCGAACCGATTCTACTACTTCGGGGCGTAGAGGATCACGAATGCCAAACACACCGATAAAGCTCAACCCGGAGGCAAGCCACTCCAGGTTAATGGTATCAGGGTCGTCCTCGGGGCCATCGAAAACATCTTGCTCGCTGAAATCCCGGTAAGCCATGGCAACCGGTCGCAACATCCTACACGCATAGTCCTGGATCGTGTTGCGGAAACTCGCACGGTCCGTCTCTGACAGGCGGGCAATTGGTGTTCTAAAAGTCGGGTCCGACAAGACGAAGGCACAGTACTCGAAGACAACCTCTGCGGCACCCTTGACTAAGAGCCTGTATCGTCCTTCGGTCAGTTTGACGAGGACGCCCATCCATTTCCGAGAAGAGTCGAAGGGGAGAATAGCGACAATAGGAAAGTTGACTCTCTCCTCTGCCAAGTATCCCATGCCTAGGTGTTGCCGAGCAAAGTCCAGAAGGGCAGTCTCCGTACTCGAACCTACAAAAGGGCTCGATCCAGACTCGTCGCTCTCAAAAGCGGTCGAATTCAGGGCCATGCTGTCCTTGAGCAACCTCCTCGATTCCGGGGACAGCGACTTGGCAAGATCCACCGAACTATCGCATTTGATGGTCGAGGCGCGAGACATGGATGTATCGGGATCAGGTGTGCCTAAATCGGTGTCGTCAAAATAAGACTCAAGGCCGATACGTCCAACCACTACTGTCATCTTATTCTGAGTGAGAGTGCCAGTCTTGTCAGAGCAGACACATGTTGCATTGCCCATAATTTCACATGATCGGATCAACCGCACCAAGTTATTGTCCCTCAACATACGCTTAGTAGCAAAAGCCAGCGCAATAGTCACGTTGAGGGCCAAGCCTTCAGGGACAGTAATGACGACGACGGTGATGGCCAAAATCAGAATGTGCAAAAAGTCTTCGGCCTTTTGAGATGGGCCACCCTCAAGGGTTGACAGCCGAGTCAAGTAGCGGATGAACAAGATAAGGAAGAAGATAGAACCGGCGACGGCACCGATGACAATAAGCTGCTTGCCAAGGCGACCAAGTTTGGCTTGTAATGGCGTCTCTTTCACATCGTCTCTCAAGGACATGAGCATGCGGCCGTATGTCGAGTTGACACCGACAGCGGTCACGATGTAGTGGCCTACACCACGGGCGACAGTGGTTCCGCTAAGGATAAAGGGGTCGGCTTGGACGGTATGAAATGGATCATAATGGCTCGGGACGCTCTTGTGAACCAGCTCAGACTCTCCGGAGATGGGAGATTCGTTCATCTGCAAGCTCGAGGCCTGCACGAGAACACCATCCACAGCAACAACATCGCCAGCTTCAAGGTGCATGATATCGCCAACGACGACGTCATAGACCGAGATACGCTGCATCCGTCCCGAGCGCACAACCGTCACGTCCCTCTGCTGTTTACGCTCATTGACCTTTTTAAACTTGTGGTTCTTTTGCCAGTCGGTAGCAGCACTGGCTATGATAATGACGAGGATCGCAACGACAATGGTGACACCGTCTACCCACTCCACACGCGAAGCACCAATCGATTGATCCACAGACTGATAGATGCCAATAGCGAGCGAGATGGAAGCAGAGATGGTCAGCAAGATGATGAGCTTGTCGTTGAACGCTATCCACAATAGCCTAAGAAAAGACTTCTGTGCTATTTGAGGAAGCCGGTTGTCCCCAAAGACTCGTTTTCGGTCGGCGAAGTGGTTGTCGCGATGCTCGAAAAGGCCATTGGGGAGCAACGGCGGCGTTGGCGGAGCAGAAGCAGGCGTGATAACGGGCGGTCGTTCCAGGCGGCCAGAGGCGACGGCCTCGTCAAAGGTAATTGTTCCATCGAGAGCTATTTCGTCGACGCTGAGACCGGCCGTTATGTCGGTGCGAAGGCCGGCGGCCAAGCCCAAGAGGCCGCCAAAGGCGCGAAGCGCTGGAAGACTCTTTACAGTCAGGAGTTTGTGCAGTTGCGTAGGTGTAAAGGCAAAATTGTTTCCCTGAATAGGGTCGTCGTCGGTGAAGTCGAGGGAGGAGTTGTCGTCGTTGGTGAGCTGAGATGTCATCGCGTCGTCGGTCTGGGTTTGGAGCTGGTCTCGACCTCCATCAATTGACGCTTCGCCGGAGCCGCCATGGCGTGGATCAGGAGCGGCCGTAATTTCGTCCATAGAGGGAGGGGCTAGAACAAAGGGTAACAAGCGGAGCGGCCGTGAGTCCAGAAGCCTGGGAGGGCGCTGAGCCGCGATATAAACGGGATGAGAGAAGCAGAGCAGCAAAAAAGAAAGAAAGAGTGAGGTCAGGACAAGAAATTGGCGGATCGGAGACCGTTGATTGCGGAGGAAGCGCTGGAGCCGGCGTGGGGGAGGTCGGTGACGGGGCGACGCTAGGAAAGTGCCTCTGTCGGCCCCTAACAGGTTAAACCGTCAGTGATCACCAGCAGGAAATAAAGAACCTTAAGAGAACCTCGTCATAACTGGCTCCGGCCCCACCCGGAATGACCTGGGAGACGTCTGTGACTGGTGCTTGGCGGCAAGGCCCTGGTTGACAGACACTGAGCATGGTCCCAGGCTGTCCGCGGATGACTGCAAAGCTCTACGGCGTATCCAGTAGAAAGGGCCGGAGGCGGGTCGCGAGTCCACCAGGCTCTGCCCTACAGCAGGTCTTTGTGGTGGAATTTTGTGGTGCTGGGTGGGCTTATGGAGAATTGCGCAGTGGGTTATTGGTACTCAAGCACTGTCAAGGAGACGTCGCTGTCCGTCATCTCGGGGACGCCGACTCGCAGTCTCGAGACTTGGTGATCGTTGTCTTGGCCTGCTTGCGGTGGTGTCGAGTGTTGATGGTCTTCTTGGCTGCAACGTGTTGCGCGCAGATCCAGCGCAGAGAGGCTGTCTTGGCATGTTCAGGATGTCAGCGTCGTCGTCATCACCTTTGATGAGAAGTGGAGATGTCGAACGCGATTCATTTGAGCGCACTATTTGTCTCAACTGAAGGCATCTCGAGTTATAAAAGTGAGGTTGAGTGCAGAGAAATTATGGCAGCCGTGGCCGTTTAGGATTTTACTTTTCCCTCGGCGATCTGAGGACAGACCCGAAACGGTCGCGCCTTCTTTGCTCTTTCATCTTGTTTGATAAGGTTTTTGCAAAGTCTTGGCGTCGACAGACTGCCAAGAGTCCAATTCTGGTGGCGACGGTCGTGCCTTCCTCACATTGTTCAACTGCCGATATTTCGCTCCGGGAGAATCATTGGTGCAGCAGGTTCTATGTACTATCTTTCTACTCCAAGTTAGGTTCCTTTAAACAAGAGTTGATGCAGTCCGGAGCAATGGCGGTCTTGCTACAGCTTCCGAATCGCCGGTCATCGTCTTTGAGGTTCTGCCCAGGCCGCATGCAAGCCGGCCGTTGTTGCCTGTTTTCGGCAGGAACAAACTCACAGCCAACTGCATTCCAGATGAAAGGAAAGTGCATCCCACTGCATAAGGTTCTCAAAAAGCAGCAAGAGATACAGGCACAAACACGTGCCTCTGGCAAAATTCACTGCCGCAACTGAAACATGAATTCGCGTGGCATCTCTTGCCAAATCCGTAGCTTGAGGCCTCACAGACACTTGAACACAACTATCCGCGTCCACGCACAAAACACCAAATGCAGACAGTGCACAGATGCCACAAAGTACAGAATAAGACTCTGTTCATGATTGCTACTTTATTCTCCTTGCATTAACTCTGCATCACCTGTATTCAGCGGAACACAATCCGACGAGGCGGTTGAAGGCTCCATTTTCATCCAAATGTCACTGCAGAGCTCTCTTTTGGCACTTAGAGCGTGGACATTTATTGACCAGGTTCATCCAAGACTCGCCTCGTCTGCGGTAGCCAATTGACTCGTTCCCCTTGTCGTCCGATCGCTTCGGTATCCTCCCGGCCGAGACATGCCTCCCCAGACCAGATCGGTTTACCGATTCGGCGAGTGCCATATCCAGGGACCCTCGAGTTGCACCAGGGACGGTTGGGAGGCCCAGCCTTGGCGTATTGGGACCCAAAAATCCTTGACGGGAGGATTGGTCAATTTTGAGGGCTACGAGGTTACAAGCATCCCGTCCCCAGGTGTTTGCCTCCGGTTGTACGAGGATTCTGAAGCCGGCAACGACACAACAAGACATTCAGAGCTGGTTTCGATCAACGTGGAGTCACTTGTCTCTCTGAGAAGATTCCGTGTTCTCAACCATCACGAGTCTCTCCCAAGTCCGAGTATCGAGCACAGATCAAGACATGGCGCTGTCTTTCGCTTCCATCACCAGACATTGGACTCGTGCTGTGTTGTCTCGTCTCATCCTTATGCAGGCTTTCCATGTGAGCCTTGACCAGGTTTCAACTATTCACGGTTATCTCGGCTGGATCCTAATTTGATCCAGATTTCACTCCAGTCCTCTCAACATTGCTCTTCTGAACAAGCAGGTTCCCGCCCAAAAGCCGTCATTGTCCTTCAGTCACTCCACTTAATTCCGATCCCGATCACCATCCTTGGAGTGACTCGCTGTCGTCATTCGAGCTCCTGAAGAGACATCCTGTGTGATAACTGGTTCATTAGTTCAATTTCTCTGAGCCTTGTTTCCCGGTTGGTCGCCTTCTCTTGCTGTAGTCGAGTCTGACAAGACATTGTATCCCACATGGTGCTCCCCAGACAGGATGTTTTGTGTACGACACCCACGCTGTAGTCTCGAACGGTCTCATTGTCTTATCAGTTCCTTTTGACTTTAACATTCAAGATTATAACTCCATATACTGCCCTCGAGGCCATGGCATTCCCTCTCAGAGCTTCGCTGCGCAATAACATGCCATCACGATGCGTCTTCTAGGATCTATCCTGGTGACAGTCTTACAGGCCCTTCTCATATCCAATACGAATGCTCATCCACATCTATTTGCCCCAAGGGCAGAGAAACCCATCGCTCCCAAAGTCATGATCATAGCCATGGTGAGTCATTCCTATCCCATGTTGGCGCCTGTTGCTGATCTGTATGCCAGTGGTCTCCAGAGGCTGATGTCTGGTACGATCATCTACCTGACTCAGGCCTGGGCAAGTTGAACTCGACTTGTGTTCACTCTCCGGGGCTTTCAATGCTCTTTCCCAGGACCTGCTGTACCGCAGATGGTAATGTCTGCCTGCAAGTATCTGGCGAGGGAGAAGTCAACTCTGCTGCATCGCTCATGGCATTGGTCCTGTCACCCCAATTTGACTTGAGCAAAACCTACTTCCTCCTCGCTGGCATTGCTGGTGTCAATCCCAAGTACGGGACCCTTGGTTCTGTGGCACTAGCTCAGTATTCTGTTCAAGTCGCCCTTCAGTATGAGATTGATTCAAGGTCTCTCCCCTCAAATTGGCCTACAGGCTACATCTCGTACGGTCGTGATCAACCTCACGAGTACCCCTTTATCGCCTATGGAACAGAGGTCTTTGAGCTCAACGCCAAGCTACGCGATATCGCCTTTGACTTGGCATCCGAGGCAGAGCTCTTAGACGATGACGGGCCACGGGAGTACCGTGCTCTATACGGTCGCATGGGCGAGTCGTACACAACCGCTGCCCGACCTCCTGCCATTGTGAAGTGCGACACTGCTACGAGTGATGTGTACTACTCGGGCAGCAGACTCTCTGAGGCTTTTGAGAATACGACAAAGGTGTGGACAAACGGGACGGGACTGTACTGCATGACTGCACAGGAGGACAACGCCATGCTGGAGGTTTTGGTTAGAGCTGCGATTGAGAAGCTTGTTGACTTTGAGAGGGTCATGGTTCTCAGAACCGGTAAATATTGTCCCAAAGTTTTTAAACATTTCTGTACTTTTTGCTAACACATCTCCAGGCTCCAATTTTGACCGTCCTCCACCAGACTGCACCGACTTGGAGCACCTCACCAACGCCAAGCAAAACGGTTTCTCCATTGCCATCGACAACATCTTCAATGCGGGCGTCGAGATCGTCAAGGGCATAATAAAGGACTGGGACTGCAAATTCAAAGCCGGCATTAAGGCAGAGAACTATGTCGGAGACATCTTTGGGAGTCTCGGTGGAGAACCTGACTTTGGGTTCGGGAGCATCACGCGTGGGGAGCGAGTTGCCCCAGATGGCAATGACATGGGTTTAGCAACGAGGGAGATGGACAGGCGCAAGGTTCTGACGCAGAAGTCTCTAAGGAAGATCTAATGAGGCGGTAATAATGATCGTTCGGAAGAGTGGCTGTGAAGGTGTTGTGTTTAGTCACGCGGCGGCGGTGGTCTTTGTCTTGAGATGCAGGTAATGGGACGTTGGAATTTGGATTCTTAGACTGCTCTCCGCAGTACCAATGCGTAATATGAACACTTTGGAACAAACTTCAGAACACTCGGAATGTTCAGGAGTTTGGGCTGCTTGAGTTGTTGTTCACCATGAACAGCACTTTGATCGTGTTCCATGTCTGAACAACGCTTTTTCTCGATGGGTATAAAGAGAGTTGGGACTCCCTTTAGTCCGTCAAGCACAGTTTTCTTCTCTCATCAAAACATCAAACAACCCCACAATTACACTTTTCACACTACATTTGTTATATCACCATATTCGTCGTGACTATCGTGATCTGATTCCCATCATGTGTTACCAGCCGCAAGAGATTTTCGACATCTGCGGTCACCGCAGACCCCTTTCACAGCAGGAAATCCCTGCTGAAGAAAAGTCGTGGTTATTCCCACACGGTGACTTCCTCCTTCGTCGATGCCCCCTAGCCGCTAACGCCGGGGGTGTCTGTGCCCCCGAGGCCATCAAGGATCTTCCGATTCTCTCCGTCAACAAGAACGCCAAGTGCCCCGAGTGCGCCGGCTCTTTCATGGAGAGACTTGGAGACAAGATCCTGTCCTTTGTCCTGATGTTTTGCAATGACATGAGTGACTAAATACAGCGCGCTTGATTCCGGATGAGGTGTATGTATGTTTGGTAAGGAGCTATCAGGAATGTTTAGCTTAACCTAACAGTCAAATGAAAAATCACATATCGTGAAAAACTTGTGCATTATCGTAGAACAGCAGCATCCTTGCAGAGTACTTGACTAACCTGCCCTGAAAAAAAAGGAGGCATTCCATTAGCTTCCCCGGAATTGCCCAAAGGGAGATGAACCCTGTGGCAAACGCTGTTGGTGCAGCTATTTAGACAAAGGCATTCGAGAGATGTGGCTTTGAGGCTTGGGTCAGCTGGCTATTCATACAGGCGTAGGACCAACATGCTGGTGTGGTGGGTACAACTCGAGAACAAAGACTAGGATACTCGTAACTCACATAGCCTAATCCATTGTCTTATACACACGATTCCTGTCCCTCTATCCGTAAAACGTCCGCTTTCCAGTATAAAGAGCACCCAGTTTCCCCTTGACCCAGACACGTTTCTTTACTCGCCAATACAGCAAAAATCCTGCAACTCCTTCGGGCACAGACACCCCCAGCGTTTGCGGCCAGAGGGCATCGACAGAGGGAATTCCCGTGGGGAACTAGTCATAACTTTTCTTCACCAGGGATCTCATATTGCGAAAGAGGTCTGCGGTGACCGCAGACGTCAAAGATTTCTTGGGGCTATTATGACCTATTTCTGTTATGACCTGATGAGAAGTAGGCCATAACAGCCGCAGGAAATTTTTGACATCTACAGTCACTATAGACCTCTTTCGCAATATGAGATCCCTACTGAAGAAAAGGTATGGCTATTCCCCCACGGGAAGAATAATGATGCGACAAATGTTTGGTTTGTGGAAAGGCATTGTATTTTCGTCTTCCGAGAAGGTGGGTTTGTATTGGAGTTGTAGGAATTTCCCTTGAAGAGAGAAGAAACTAACTCTATCCGTGGAAAGGGCCTTATAGATCATAAAGAGAACCCGGCTTGCCCTTCGACCCGATCATCGTTTTCACTCAACAACACAGCAAAAGTCCTACAACTCCCTTGATAGGAGCTCATGATGAACTAGATCTTAGTCACAGCCGAAGAATGATTTCAGACGATAATATCTGTTGATGTATCGATTTGGGTGAATTTGCCTCGTTTGCATGTCCACACAATTCGATACGTCAGTTGACACCGTCGTCCCAAGTCCCCTTCGCCGTGATTGTGATTTGCTTCATCATGAGCTCCGATCAAGGGAATTGTGGGACGTTTACGGCAGCAAGAGGCCCTGAGAGGTTTCCTTTCGCGGCTCGTTTCTCTATCTATGGCCTGTGGCTATGAGTCTTTATGGAGAAAGTAGGAGCTGATATTCTGACTCTTGTTCAGTCCTTCGTGTCGAGTCACGAGTACGACTGAAGCTGAATTAGCTCTAGAGATGGCACAACTCTCGGGTCCATCACTAATTCAGCTCTAGTCACATTCGTCTCTCGCCACAGAGCTACTAAACTAGAGTCAGAATCAGGTGGTCCGATGGTGTGGAAAATATTGTACCGCGTAGCATATTAATGTAAACTATGTCCCTAAATAGCCTGATCCATTTAAAGTGAGAGTATGGTAGATTACTCGATCCCTCTATCAATTACCATTCTCCAATCTTTTGCCCATCCATCGTAACGCCGATATCCCATGCAACCAAATTGCTCGATAACCAAACTCCATCCGTGGAAAGGGGCTTACAGATCCTTGAGCTCAAACTTCTTCCTCAGATACTCGCCATATTTGATAAACAACCAGGGCGCAGGAATAAGTGCCGCCGCGATGAATCCAAGCAGACTATTTCCCCATCCCATACCTAGCGCGTCGTACATGGGTAGTCCGGCGAGGGGCAGCACGGCGCCTGCGATGGAACGCATGACGGCGTTGGCGGCCAGGGCTGAGGCGGCGTAGATGGTGAAGCTGTCGATGAGGTACATTTGGAGGGACTAAAGAGTTAGCGAATGATACAAAGGGGCCTGAAGGGAGGTTATGAATGCTCACCATAAAGATGACGAGGTTTCCAACTCCAATCACAGAAGTCCCGATGATGGGTGCAATCCAATGCGTCTTATACTCAGCTGTCCAGCCATAGATAAACAGGCCAACTGGAAGCAGAATAGCACCTGCCCTCAGCGGCGGGAGTCGGTTCTCCGGCTTCATCGTCTCAACAGGCTCCCTCTGCCCTCCCTCCTCATCAGCAGCCTGCTCACTCCGAGCCTCTGCTGCCTTCTTCTTCATGTACTTGTCACTCGCAACTGAAAAGTACGCCACGCCAATCATACTGCCGACGCCGAGGCCTAGGAAGGTCAAGCCAGAGTTGATGGTGTTGAAGCCGTAGATGCGCATAAAGAGCGGCGTCAGACTGGTAAACATGAGATACAAGTACGCGTAGGCTAGACCGACGTAGAGACCGCAAATTATACATATGGGCGAAAACAGCAGCATCTTGAATGGACGTAGGATGCCGCGCTTGAAGTAATCCGCAGGGCTCAGCCCTGCATCGAGTTTTGAGCGTAGACGCTCGTTTCCGGTCTCTTTGCGCAGCTGCCTCGTCTTTCGCTCGAGAAGAACGGGGGCATACGTTTCAACTGAGAAGATCAGAAAAACAAGAGACAGGGTTCCCGAGATGATGGTAATGATCCAAAAGACCCAGCGCCAACCCAGAGCGTCAGTGACCACACCACCAACCACAGGACCAATGATGGGACCCAGGAGAGGACCAATGGAGAAACTGGCCATGGCAGCACCACGCTTCTCCTGGGCGATCATGTCGGCGATGGTGCCTCCGCCGTTGGTGATGGGAGCGGAACCAAAAACTCCGCTGAGGAAGCGGAATGCGATGAGGGCGCTCAGAGAGGGTGCCTTTGCGCAGGCAATGACAAAGACTAGCAGTGTTAGAATGAAGAATTGGGGCCTCAGAATGACAGCAACTCACCAATGAATCCAACATTACAGCAGTGGTAGACGATTTGGCGCCCATACAGT
This sequence comes from Fusarium sp. JS1030, assembly GCA_000966855.1. Classification (NCBI taxonomy): domain Eukaryota; kingdom Fungi; phylum Ascomycota; class Sordariomycetes; order Hypocreales; family Nectriaceae; genus Fusarium; species Fusarium sp. JS1030. The sequence goes on from JWIW01000019.1 coordinate 28,074, forward strand.
TCGGATAGGGGAGCAAAGAGCATGGGCCCAGCGGCGAAACCGAGCACGTAGACTGACACACAAAAGGATGCGAGCTCAGAGCTGGTGCTCTTAAATTCGACCATAAGTTCTGGAACACCGGGAGCAAACATTGCTGTAATGCGTTTAGTAAGGATTGGGAAGTATGGGCGCAAAGGCCAGCCCGCGGAGAGAGGGGACAGCCGGGTCACTTACACGAAGCCAAAGGCGTCACAAACGTCAGGGCACTAACAAGCGCACAGTTGAGGACCTTTCTCCAGGTCGGAAAGTTGTAAGGATTCTTGGGGTCCTTGTCACTCTCCCACCAGACGATATCACTCTCACTCACAGAGTCCTCCTCTTCGTCCTCTTGTTCTTCCTCTTCATCGTCGTCATGATCCTCCGCACTCCTCCCGGCCCCCTCTTCTTTATCGCGACTTCTTTGCTTCTCAAGGTCCGCTGGAATTGTCTTCTCTTCGCCTGCAGTGGCGGTGCTGGTCCTTCTCACACGCCTGCTGCTGACCATACTGGCTCTTCGCTTTCGCTCGTCAGCCTCGGTGGGCACAAAGCCAATATTACTGGGGATGTCGGCATCGTGGCCCTCATCAATAGCCTCGCGGGTTTTTTCTTCTCGTGTTGGCTCTCGTCTTAGTTCGTAGGATGTTGTTTTGTGTACTGGCTCATTATGATGAGCGGACTCCTCTTCGGTACTCATGATGGAAGAAGCCACTTTCAGAGCTAGATACCAATTCAATCGTCAGTAATGAGGCCATTGTAATACTTTTCCGAGCTGAATTCTGGCATATCGAGTCGTTCTTGGCTACGAGGTCGACACACTTCCATTTTAGGTAATTTCTAGATCAGACATTGCGGAGAGGCGTCCAGGTACGTACTCTGTGCTTCTTTGGCTCCCGCACGCCCCAGATTCTCTCAAATTCAATTCAGTGGCTCCCCGCTCCACTGACTCCCGCTAACTGCAACCCGTCGCACAGTGAGTGGCTTCGGCGATTTTTCCAGCGTCCGACGTCGGTACGACAAAAAAAGTGGTGTGACGGGTGGTGAAAGCGAATATTCGACTCCGACGGAGAACTCGATCAGATGAGATCCGACGGGCGATACGTCCTCGGTAGAGCTTCAATGAAATTCGACAGTGATCTGGCTCCGAGATTTTTGTGTTCCGTGGCGGAAATAATGTTCGAATCGGGTACCGTCGCCGGCTAATGTAGACCGTTTCGAGATCAAGATCGTGAGGGGATAGGCTATTCAACACCAAGCCTCGGTTGAGGAGAAACAAGAGAGAATAGGTAGAGAACTAAAGATGTGGGAATGGAGGATTAAAAAAAAGAATGAGGAGAGAGCCATGCAAAAGTACCAGGTGAATAATCACAAACCTCCATCCATCCTATCCCATGTTGGGTCTTGGAGCCTCATCCGATGCAACGGACCCAAGCGAACAACATGACCGGGTATCTTGTCACTGGCCATGGGACACAGACATGGAATGCCATCCTCCCGCCTCCTCGGGCTCCAAAAGAATATCCCCTCCCCCTAAACCTCGGCCAGGTCTCCTGTTGCAGCGTCTGCCCCTCACCGTCCCCCAGCTCTATTCCCAGTTCGGCCTCTCGCCCTCGGGGCGATCGCAAACTCCGTAGACTTACATACATAGCACCATCTCGTTCTCGTTGAAAGGCGATTGGGTGTGCCGGCTACCCCTGGCCTCAAAGAGACGGGGGAGGATCCGCCTCCAGGTAATTGGACCTCCCCGAGTTCACGCCACCTCGTGGAAACCCTCGACTCTTCTCGGCCGACCAACGTCTCATTACCCGTGCTCATTCCCGCTCATGTCCGCAGCCCCGGAAGTCGGCACGCTCCCCTCCTCCATTAGTCATGGAGCTGAGGGTGTTGTTTCTTCCCCACAGAAGCGAGCTGGTTGGGTGGGTTGTGCTGTGATCCCCCATGCAGGCTCTTTGCGAAAAGGGTCCGAGATGAAAGAGAGTTGCCGTTATCTTTAAGCTTACCCTCCTTGGTTATTCCACTCCTGCCTTCCTAGTAGGGATCCTCTGGATTTGCTTGCCTTCCACTCTCATTTCGGTTGTGTGATAACTGTGAGCTGACGGCGTCGCTGTGACCGGGAACCAACGCAACCTTGATCGAATTGACAATAGCCGGGTCTTTAAGTTTCAAACTATTGTCGGGATGAGCCATGCCGCAGATGCCCTTCTAGAATCTGACCCGTGACCGGGTTGCATGCCGCCTCTTGAGTATCGCGCCCGTAGATATTTCTGCAGACCCTGGCTCTGCATTTAACGACCTTGTCAGTGGAGAAGACAACTGCACCAAGGATCTGATAAGCGGACGTGATCTTGGCCAGATCAAGGCTCCAGTGTACATTCACCCGCCGACCTTTTCCCAGGAACCCTGCGTGGGCTGAGACACGGAAAAAGTTGCTGACCGGCAATGCTCTCGCCAACCGTCGGATTTTGATCGTGGCCAGCGTCTTGGTACGACACATGGTGCAACGTCAAGTCACAAACTGCCCTTCCGCTTCTTTCACTGGTTGACAGATCCAAGATCCTTGTCGAGGTCCCAGTCATGACACTGTTGTCGGCTTGGTCAGCGGCTTTTGGGCTGCAGATCGTGCTTCTGGTCCTTTCAGTTTCTTCGCAACAGGTTCCGCTCAGTGACAACCCGACGCATCCTGATTCAACAAGCTATGGCAACGATCATGTCACAATTTCCGATGCCGCTTTCGAGAAATACATCCGGGATAAGATGGCGCGGTGGCATGTCCCCGGTCTTGCCATTGCTGTTCTAGACGGGAATAAGACGTGGTCTAAAGTAAGTCGACACATTTGAATGCATTTCTTCTCATATGGAGATCTGATGTCATCCGCAAGGGATACGGGTACGCTTCTTTGGATCACGAACCCGTAACGCCGTCGACTCTCTTCTACTGTGGCAGCATGACAAAGTCTTTCACCGCTGCTGCTCTGTCGCTGCTTGTTGACCAGTCTCAAGACTATGCCGATATTCAGTGGTCAACACCCGTCTCCAGTCTGCTTCGCGACGATTTTGTTCTTTCCGATGACTGGGCCACTGGCCACGTTACCGTTGCCGATGTTTTGAGTCATCGAACGGGATATCCAAGACACGACTATGCTGGTCCATTCCTGAACTCATCCGAAACTATGGTCCGTTCGTTCCGCCATCTGCCAATGGCCGGAGAGCCGCGTGAAAAGTGGAGGTACAGCAACTTGATGTATGGAACCATGGGTTATCTCGTCGAGTCACTCACCAATTCTTCTCTTGCCGACGTCTTTCGTGATCGACTGTGGCACCCCATGGGCATGTACAACACGTACTTACACCCTGATGATGCCTTGGCCAGTGGAAATACTCTAGCAGTTCCGTATTATTGGGATAATGACACCGAGACTCAAGGCGAAATCCCCTGGAGAGACGAGCGAAACATCGCTGGAGCGGGAATGGCCATCTCGTCAATCCTCGATTGGTCTCGATACCTGCGACACATGATTCAGGAGACAGGTCCTATCTCCAAGGCCGGCCACCATACCCTCAAGCTTCCACACATGGTTGTCGAAGAAGGTGACCGCCTCTTCACCGGTCCCATCTATTATGGGTTTGGTTGGTTCGGCAGCGTTTTCCAAGATGAGCCGGTGTGGTGGCATTCTGGTCTGGTCAACAGCATGATGTCCATCATGCTAATGGTTCCAAGTAAGAATTTCGGGTTTGTGATCATGATTAATAGTGAGACCATGCCTGCGCTCGACTCCATCCTTGCGAAGACTCTGTATGACTTTTTTGGTGTCCAAGAGGACAAGCGACAGGATCTAGAAGCAAGGTGAGCCTTTCATGCTTTTCCTGTCGAATGACGCGTCATACCAGAAGCTGACGGCGTCCCAGTTGGAACCAAACATATAGAGAGTATGAAGAGCGTGTGGGGAACTGCTCGAATCGGCTTTATCCTTCTCTGCCCTCACCTCCAATCCCAACTCTACCACTGAAGTATTTTGCCGGTAGCTATTCCCATCCCGGCTATGGTCCGATTACCATTTCTCTTCGTTGCGAAGAATGGGATGCTCCGATTGACTCTCCAGCGTCGCCTTCCACCACCAAAGACGGCTGCAGACTGGTGGCGGTTAAGATTGATGATTTTGGCAAACACGTCTCGTACCAACTGGAACATAAGTCGGGAGATTACTGGGTCGGTTGGCTCTTCGATGACGACCTTGCGAGCGTGAAAAGGCCAAAAGACTGCTACAGGGTTCAGTTCCGGGTGGACGAGGCGGGGCGCTCAGGGTGGTTCGGCATCGACATTCGGATGGAGGGTGAGGATGTGCCCATGGTCTGGTTTGAGAGGCAGAAGTAGAGATGAGCTGAAGGTGCAGCAGCTCAAGCGATAAACCCCAGTTTTATAGAATAATCTCTCAAAGCGCGAAGGTCGTTCAGCGTAGTCGAGGCATGCTCTTGTAGGGCTTCACACTGTAAGCCGACTATCTTGGCCTCCTTTGATTCATTGTTGACAAAAGGTGAGACCATATCGTTCAACTGCTGGGCTCTCTCGGTCAGCGATGATTGGAGCTCAATGATCATAGCCGTCATCATAGAAGCTGCGGAGGTTTTTGGTGCCACAAAGGACCCGATTCGAATTTCAGGAATGTCCCAGTTCGGCTCATGGTCTTTGGGTAGGAGTGAGGTGACATGACCACAAAGCCGAGCGTGATTCACGACGTTGTCGAATAGTTCTAGGATCTTCAAGTGACATGCCACAAGAAGGTTAATAAGCGACTGGTCGAAAGGTAGTCGAGGGCTAGTCTGCAGAGCCTGAGTGGTGTGGTGCAAGCAGTCCGGTATGTCGCATGGCGGATCTTCTGGTTTAAGTCGTTTGAGCACCTGTGGGTACACATGCGCCAGCTTCTGAGCTTGTAGCAGTAGATGCTCAAGAGTAGCCTGCAAGTCAAACTTTGCAGACACGCTCTGTGCAAAGTCCTTGAGTTGATGGCTCGAGAGGTGATGTCGCCCTGTGGAGGGAAACTCGCAGTTCAGACGATCCAACGATATCATCACGTCAGTCAACTGAGATACTTCATTGGGGGGGGCCGGCCCAGTATCTTCGCTCACAGGCGGTGTCGTTATTTGTGGGTTTGAACTGATGCTATTCATAGGTTCAAGTGGTGGATTGTCTAGCCCAAGCCAGGGAGTCCAGTCAAAGGCGGCAGCATCAGGTTGATGAGGTAATGATCGAGTTGGAGGACTGAAGATGCAGGGCACGCCAGCTTTGACGCATCGACCGCAGACTTGGGCACCACGGGCTTTTGTGCACCGCAGCTTCTTGTCGTGGCAGCGATCACAGGCCTGTCGAAGATCAGCCATAGTGATGTCGATGTCGTGTTGTTGTGTGGATGTAGATGGTGAAGGAGGCAACTTCATGACAGCGGGGGGTGAAGCTACAGTACAGATTCTGGGGAAGCCACTTACCCTGTAGCCTTGCATTGTAAAATATCAGGACTCAGTGCTCCAGTCAAGGCATCGCGCAGAGTAAACTTTGAGGGTAGGGATGAAATATTGCATTTAATTTACGTCATAATATTATCTAGATCTGCTGAATGTTCCGCTTACCAGTGGTAATCTTGTTCAATGGCATTCTTCTTCTGCAGCGGTTGTTAGCAGATGCCAGCCATAGTGGTGTGAATAAGGGCGACAACTGCTTTGGATGAGAATGAGTTTCTCTTGAAATTAAAGTCACATGCACACATTTCCAGAGAATAACCTGCAGCTCCTCGTCTTATTCTCGTGTGATTTTCAGTTTGTTGTCGCACATTACTCTGTTGTGAGTAATCCTCAGCGCACGTTACACCACCTGAACGCAAGCTCCAAAATCAAGACATCACCTTCCACTTCTCATTATCCCACCAAAAACCTCCGTCTCCATCATCGCTCGTTCCCCCGCCCTCGGCGCATCATGACTGCGATGCTGGCCTCTTATTTTGATGCTTCTGCTTCCAGAACATGTCACTGATTCCCTACCAGCCCCACGAGGGCCGAGAAATCGTCCTGTACGTCATAGTCACCCGGCCTTTGTTCCTCGGCCTCGACTCAATCAATCGTGCTTGCTCACATCAGTCATCTCTAGCCGCCATCACAACGCCATTGTTGTCCGCGACTCGCAATCCCATCGTCTCGAAATCCGTGGCCTTTCCGAATGCCCAACATGTCACCAGCCGCTTACCCGTTCCGACTCGTCCTCCGACCGGACCTATGAACGCGCCTATGGTCCTCGTCAAGAGACCTATGTCGATCCCGACTACTTCCGCATGCTTCGAGCCGTCAACGCAAACCCAGATGTGACCCCCGAACATGCACCTCCGAGCCCCGTGAGGAGACTCTTTGGGCCCGCTCTCGGCGGCAGTAGCCGCTCTCCAAGCCAAGCATCACCCTCACCAGATATCCAGGATGGTGACGCCGAATTCCTCTCGAGTACACCCGGTGTTGCATCAGCCGAGGGAAGCCGAATCCGGAGAGATGCATTCAGTCCCAACTACTTCAATACCTTTTTTGTCGAAGAACGTGTATTAGGCAAAGGAGGCAAGGGGGTGGTACTGCTCGTGCGGCACGAGATCGATGGTTGTGCCTTGGGCCAATTTGCTTGCAAGCGAGTCCCCGTCGGAGATGACCATGCCTGGCTTGAGAAAGTTCTCATCGAAGTTGAGCTACTTGCCAAGCTCTCCCATCCAAACCTTGTGTCTTATCGTCATGTCTGGCTGGAGGATGTCAGGCTTACCCGGTTTGGCCCCAGCGTCGCCTGCGCTTTCATTCTACAGCAATACTGTAATGGAGGCGATCTTCACCAATACATCATTGGCGGGGTGCCCCGTGAGGCGACGAAAGAAGAGCTCAAAGCCCAGATGCGTCGAAGGTCCAAGGGCCAGCTTGATCCACCGGTGGACCTATTCAATGGCAATCGCAAGCTATCTTTCGACGAGATTTACTCACTATTCAAGGATATCACTTCCGGTGTAGCATATCTTCATGCCGCCAACTACATCCACCGTGATCTCAAGCCGAGTAATTGTCTACTGCATCACGAAGGCGGCAGAACCACTTGCCTCATCAGCGACTTTGGCGAAGTCCAACCCGAGAACGTGGTGCGCAAGTCCTCGGGGACCACAGGTACAATCTCCTATTGCGCTCCCGAGGTTCTTAAGATGGACCCGGCCTCCGGGCGATACGCGAACTTCACCACCAAGTCTGATATCTTTTCTCTTGGCATGATCTTGTACTTTATGTGCTTCGGAAGACTTCCGTACCAAAGTGCAAATGCCCTCCAGGAAGAGCTTGAGGATGTTGACCAACTTCGAGCCGAGATTACTCATTGGCAGGGCTTCCAGGATGAACGCCGCGAACGTCCAGATCTTCCATCCAAACTCTACCAACTACTTAAGAGGCTACTGTCGTTGAACCCCGCCGAAAGACCCAGTGCCAATGAGGTGCTGAAAGCAATGAGAGGCGAGTCCCTGAGCTTTGATAACGGTGCAAGGGAAGAACCTGCACCTGGACTTGGTCTCAATGGGAGTCGAGTCCAAAACCTAGACTCGCCCGCTCCCCCAAGCACCCCTATTAGCGGTGAGTTTCGTTGTCTCGCGTCTTGACAAGCTTTGCCCTTACTGTAGTGCAGGTCCCCGACATCGCCATCACTCGAGCACACCAGATAAGTTCGAGGAGCTTGGTGCCCTGATCAGACCTACGTCTAGAGACCTGTCGCCGGCAAAGAACGCACAAAGCTCCCGACTGGATCCAAACCGTCAATCAGTTTCTCGCCACCGTGGTCCCCACTCTATGGTCATTTCTCGCAGTCAGGAGGGTCGCCGTAGTTCTTTCTCAGCATCCAGTGTGAGAGACGACCCCGAAGTGCCAGAGCTACATGAGAGACAGAGTTCTCAGAGCCCTCCGCTCCTCTTAGCACCGCCCAGCACGACATCCAACGCCTTGAGAGATCGGTTAGCCATGTTCCTGATGCGTATCATTACAATATCAGGACCGAATTTTCCTCTGCTGAGTTACATGACCCGCCTGGGCCTCTTTGCTATCAAAATCACGTCCCTGACCCGTCCCTGCTGGCCATTCATGGTACAACCCAATTTTGCTATCCCCCTCGTCGCCGTCGCAGCTCTAGACCTTGGCCTGCCGCGACTGACGAGTTACCCGCCGGCAGTAACGCAGGGTTATGGAGACTATTTCTCAAGCGGGCCGCGCGCTTGGGGGTTAGGTACGAGCTTGATACTACTGTGCCTTCACTTTACCGTTCTCTGGGTGGCGTCTGGGTGGGAGACTTTGTGCGCGGCGAGCGAGCAGGAAAGATGGGCAGAGTGGTGATGCCAACAGAATTTGATGAGGAACGATGATGACAATGACCATAAAATGATGCCCCATCCTCACTAGAGACGTGAGGCTGATATTCCCATTTGTATTACTATATGCCTAGGAGTTACATGGAGCGGAGAATAAAAGAACTACAAGTAGTCAGAGTCCCTGTGAACTACCTACATTCCGACCATGCTCACATATCCCTGCCCGCGCATATCAAAAACACAGGACTCTCAAATGCCTACTGTTAGGATGATAGTTAGAAGATACTAATAAAGAAGCTAAAAGTCTGTCTATTATATAGATTTAGTCTTTTGTAAATAGGGGCTAAGTTTAGCTTTACTACGGCATGAGGACTTATCTCACATTCTCGTGTTTTCTGACGATGAAGCCCTGATTCTAAAGCTATCGCTTTCCCGGATATTCTTGGGCATAGAAGGCGCTGCCGTAGTTCAACAAGCAACCTTGAATGGGAGGAAAGCTGTTGTGCCACGTTATCTTTCGCCTACTCCTTTAGAGTAGGCATCATGGTGACCAGGGCAAGGAACCAATCTCGACGTAGTAGAGGCTTATTGATACAATCCAACCTACCTAATCTACTATTTACCGCCAGACTTTTCGGTGTCTTTTGTGGTTTACTCGTTAGGTAGGTAGTATCAGGGGGGATCTCGCTCTGCATAACTTGGATGAAGAACCTATGATCTCCTCTATACTCACCGTTCTCCCTCATACTCGGTATTGACGGCGCTATAACATTTATATAGACACAGTGTGCACTTACCACGGATAAGCTATGGAGATATGTAGAGTCTTCCGGACGGAGCTGTGGGAAATCTAGCTACCTTTGTTTCCCCCTGAACCAGTTTCTCATCAACAGCTCACTGGAAGCAGCGGTATCCACTACAACCACGGCATGATATGGAAACCTTAGAGTCCCGGACCTTTGTTCAGATGCGTCGGTAAGGACTGGCGCTCCTAGCATCGCAAGTCGTTCTATCTATCGTCCTCCTTGGCTACATCATGCTACGAGGCTATGTGACGGAAAGTTTGCCGTAGTTCAAGGTCTCATCCCTCAAAGCAATCCTCGAAAGAACTGCAAATCTGATAGAGTAGGTCGTCCTGTCCACAGCCTTCTAGGTGGCCTGATGAGGTCCCATCCGTCAAGCACGGACGTAACTCCATCATGACTCCCTCCCTCCCTGGTTACCTCATGCCAAGCATGCCCTGCTGCCCGCGGGTAGACCCGCCCTTCCAGAACGATGCCTGAACGCACCAAAACTGAGACTCAAGTCCAAGGCGATCAGGTTTTCAACGCCTCGCCAATAAAGGCCCGACAGGTTCAAGGCTTTTGCCTCCGTATCATGCCAGAATTCGACTGCTCGTATTGTGACTCTTCGCCTGGGTCATCATCAGCCCATTCTTTGCGCCCCAACCCACGGACCACAATAACATCATGATCTCATGTATCGTGTCGTCAGGGATTCCAAAGTACCCCTACATCACTAGATCCATACCCTCGGCAGGCTTAGCCTGGGTCATCGCAGGTTTCCTTATGCTGGGTCTTGGATATCATACCCGGTCTAGGGCTGCATATGCCCACGTTGTTGGCTGGTTGGGAAGGGCGGGTCGTGGTTTGCATGAACTTCATCCGCTGGTTCGAGACAAAGTAGTTTTCTCATGCCCGGGAACTGTCGGCGTGGCTAGGACTCGATCCACCCCATGCAAGATTCCTCACTTTGTAGTCAAGCCTTTTACTTCAGTGTCGCGGAAGCTAATAGGATCCGAGTAATGGTCCGTCCGCGCCCCTTGGGACCTGTCAAGTTAGTTGGAAACGTGGCTAAAAGCCCAGCAAGTAACATGGTCGCACTGAATGGAAGTGGCTTTGTTGCTAAAAGGGGTCTTGCCCCTGCTTTATTCCTGTGTTGTGATCGATTCAGACCTTGAAATCCGGTACCCTAAACCCTGGAAACAACCGTTGCCCCGTCTATCATTACGTATGTGTGCATAAAAACCACTCCCGACACTCCTATCCTGTCCTCAAGCAAAGGACATCCGTTCTTTAGTTGAGCTGGCCAATGCCCAGGTGCTCGGGGTCAGCCTTGACGATACGGAGGGTGTTGGTGTTGCCCATGCCGCCCTTCCAGCCCTGGACAACAACGACGGTGTCGCCAGGGGTGAGGACCTTGAGTCGTAGAGCGTTGTCGACAGCCCACTTGATTCGCCTATCCACATCTTCCTGCCAGTTGACTTGCGAGAAGTCGGGCTTGGCTTCAGGGAATAGGAAGGGATACACACCACGGTAGAGGTGCACGAAACGGCTTGTGGTAGGGTTGCGCGTGACACAGAAGATCGGCGCCACAGGTCGATCTGCAATTGTTAGTTTAGCAAGGAATTATAGACTGGGTTGACTTACATTTCGAGAGCAGGCGAGCTGACTCTCCCGAGGTGGACAGAACAATAATACCACCAGCACCAAGGTCGAGAGAGGCACGGACAGCAGCCATGGCGCAAGACTCGACGGTGCTGACGGGTCGCTTGACGAGAGTGCACATCTCCTCGAAGTGAGAGACGTAGGGAATAGTGTTCTCAGCCTTAAGACAAGCCTCGTGCATCTCCCTGACGGCCTCAGCGGGGTAGCTACCCTTGGCCGTCTCACCGGAAAGCATGACACAGTCGGCGCCGTCAGTGATAGCGTTTCCGACATCGCTGATCTCGGCACGAGTAGGTCGGGGGTTCTTGATCATAGACTCGAGCATCTGAGTAGCGCAAATGACGGGCTTGCCGGCCACGTTGCACATGGCAATGAGCTTCTTCTGGGCAGCAAACACCTCAGCAGCGGGAATCTCGATACCGAGATCACCACGGGCAACCATGACACCATCAGTCTCCTCGAGAATCTCCTTGAAGTTGTTAAGTCCCTGTCGGTTCTCAATCTTGGAGATGATCTGAATCTGCTTGCCCTTTTCGCCAAGCACCTCCCTGATATCCTTCAGGTCCTGAGCACGGCGGATGAAAGAGGCAAAGATCATATCGACGCCTTTCTCGACACCAAACTTGAGATCCGCCTTGTCCTTCTCGGAGAGAGCAGGCAGATCGACATCGGTGTTGGGCAGGTTGACACCCTTCTTGGAGCAGATAGCGCCGTTGTTTCGGGCCTTGACTCTGATCGTCTTCTCGTCGTCAATGCTGAGGACGTCGAAAGCGAGGACACCGTCGTCAACGTAGATAATACGACCGGGCTCGATGACCTTGGTAATATTCTTGTAGTCGACGTACCTAGAATGCGGGGTCAGCATGAGGGCGGGGTACACAGGGGATCGACTGACATGTTCTCGGCGTCACAGGCGGTGGCATATGCTTCGTCGGTAGTGATGTTCATCTCATGACCGGCAGAGATGGGGATATCCTCGTCGCCGCGTGTATTCCCTGTACGGATCTCAGGGCCTTTGGGTGTAAGTAATGGTATATCGTCGATGGGTTTATAGATTCCATACCTTTGGTATCAAGAGCAATGGCGACGTTGCGGCCTTGGTGAGTGCGCTCGGACTCGCGGGCATTGTCGATAACACTGGCGTGATATTCATAACTGCCGTGGGAAAAGTTCATGCGGACGACGTTGAGACCGGCATCGCGGAGGCGGTTGATGGCCTCGACCGAATTGGTCTTGGGACCGATGGTGCAAATGATAGAAGAGCGGCGGTAGTTGCGCTGGGGTCGGAAGGCGGTGTCGAGAGAGGCAAGCCACGAGATCTTGCCTCCGAGCTCGAGGTGGTCTTGAGCGGTGGCGGCCATAATGCTCTGGGTGCGCTTGTGACTGGGTCTCTGAGCCATGGTGAAAGGAGAGGTTAGCAACAGAACCAAGTATCGGATGTAAATTCGTGTGTGGTGGAGGAAGAAGCGAACAATGAGGATTCAAGAACAAAACAAATTCGAGGAAAATTGGACAGGACACCAGTTATATGTCGGAAAGCTAGGGAGAGATCAGGTCGTTATGCGGGCACTTGCAATGCACGGTAACGGGGGTTACTGTCCTGAGCTGAGGGTTGGGACATGGGCGGGGCGAACATGGATTCTGGCGTGAAGTGATGTGGTGGGATAGGCGATTAAGATGGGGCGTGTGGCATTTGTTGGTGGGCAGAGCAATCGGCGCGATGTAAAAGGCCTGGCTTGGCTGGGGGCAGTGACAACACGGACTCAGAAAGCTGAGCTGATGGGCCGAGTCAACACAGCGACAGGCCGTCGATAGTCGGGCCTTAGAACGCACTGAGACGCTTGACGACAATCTGGTATGATTTGGATCGCAAAATAGAGCATACCCAAAGCACACCCAAAGGGCCAGAGATGCGTATCTGAGAAGTCCGATATTGCCACACCTATCGCTGCCGCCAAAGGCCAGACGACTGGATCCCCAGACCCAAGCCACCACAGTCGTCTCCATTCAAGTGCATCATATGGACTTACAGAAGTCTTTGGGCTTCGTTGTACGACTGTTGTACCGTACGATAGTAATCAAAGAAGATGAGGTGGTCAGAGAGGAAGAGGAACGTGCGCTCTTCCTGGTATACGGTCGACGACGGACGAGGGAGGCTGCGATGGTCGAGACAATAAAAGGGGGGAGCGGAGGCGAGGAGGATAAGGCTGCAGGCGGTGCAGAGCTGAGAGGCGGAGGAAGGATGAAGAAAAAGAAAAGAAAGAAAGAGGAGGAGTGAAAGTTGGGGTGATGATGGTGGTGATGGGATAAAATATAAAAAAGAGGGAAAAACCTAGCGAGGCCACCACCACCTTTCTTTCACCTCAGCCCTTTCCTCACACGTACCTCAGCCTAACATGGGCAGGTAAGCTGCTGCCACCAAGACGGGAAGGAACATCGCATAAAGTAGCGCTACGGAGTGCATGCCTACGAGGTACGGAGAATTCTCAGTCCGCCTCATTTTCCTCGGTGGCCTCTTGGTGAGATGGGGGAGCTATTTTCTTAATTTTTCTGCGTTTTGGCGATCTGGTTCAAAATTATGGGGAGCTTCCTTGCACCCCGCTTTCCACGTCAGATGCCAGATGCGAGCTCGATGGCCCTGTATTTAGATCTGGATTTATTTCTTTTCGCTCTGACCACGCAGAGAACGTTTCTGTCTCTACCATGGCAAGTATCTGGAACATATATTCATGGACACCCTCCCGGTGTGGTGGTTCATGCCGCCGTTGGAGGAGGTTGCAGCAGCAGGCGCAACCTGAAGCTGCTTGCCTTGCCCTCCCCTCTTGGGTAGCTGCTCCCCCACCAACCCCGCCGCACCGCGAGGTGGCTTTTACGACTGTTACAGCGGCGCTCTCGGGGCAATGTACTCCGCCCACTACTGCAGCAGCCGACAGTAGCTCTTTCTGTGGCTCGCGAACCGCTTTGTCCCACAAAGGCAAGTGGGATGAAGATGCATTTGTACCTGCCTTGCCTAAAAACTTCTTGCACCAGTTTTGGAAAGGCTGGTATAAGTTTACCTAGGTGAACAACATCCCTCAACAGAGCATGGTGAGACCTCCATCTCAGTATAAAGATGAGCACCCAACTCGTGTCTGTGATATACGGCGTCAGCCCTCAGCCAACACATGTTGCTGACGGTAACCTGCTTGTACACGTACTAAACCGTTGGGTCACTTTGCCCTGCCTCTCATCGGCAGGGGACTTGATGGTGCCAACGGAAACGGGAAGCGAAGACGCGCCGACCTCCCAGCGAATGAAATGCCTTTCCCCTCATTCGATTAGATTGAAGAGCACTAGCCTTGACCTTGCTTTGTCGCTCTACTTAACGCCTCAACAACGGTCATCGAGGCCTTGATTGGATTGGGCCGGCAAGGCATCCAATCAGTCAGCTATTTGGGCGGCATGCCACTGAGTTTACTGATACGATTGGAGTTGGGGTTTGTGTGACATTTGCATAAAGGTAAAGGGTTGGGAGAGAGCGTCTCTTGGCATGGGGATACCCCTACCTTGCCTCAGTCGGTTTGAGGCAGATGTCTCACGCCTCAGGTATAAGAGAATGTCTATGACGCGAAGGAGAAACAGAGGGGCCCATGATATCAGTTCGACCTATCAAAGCTGACATCTTCCAAGCTCTCCTGTCATGACATCTCCTAACTGTTTGCCATTCCAGGTTGTTGATGATCCCAAGCGGCTGGAGTTGGGGTTCCATGTTAGGGTTCCAACCGTCAACGCTGTATCCCGCCGCGGAAAGGCACTTTTCTGCGTTTCCCCGCGGATACAAGTCCTGAATGTCGAAGCAATCCATTCATGATCGATTGACTAATTGACCTGAAGGGCTTGGCATGGCTTTTTGCTGACCGACTACCATCTTCAACAGAAAAAAACCAGCGGGAACCCACTTACAAGCAGCCCCTCATCAACCGGCACGAATGAGGTTTCAGACACTGCTCATCACATTGGGTAACGGCATTCTGACCGACTCAGTCTACAGATACCGGTAGATACCACCCGTTGGGGAGAAAAGAATAGGTAAAAGAGTCAAATCTGGCGCGGGGGCACCGAGAAGGATCCTCATGAGGGATTTTGCTTCTACCCCCCCCCTTCTTGGTCCTTGTCTCTTCTTGGAATAGACGAAGGAGAGCTCGGCGGCGCATTCGGCGTCGTCTTGGACCCTTGGACCCCTCTTTTGTCTGGACTTTTTTCTTGTTTGTGTGGGCTCGGTTGAATAACACCGAATGCAAGAAACTTGAATCGCTGGATCGTCTTTTGACGGCGACTACGAAACTAGCGGCTGAATACCTGCAGCTCACAACGTGCCGTTGCCGCGTATCGGCCCCGTTGTTTCTATCTTGGCCGAGCCATTCAGGAACGAGGGATATTTAGTTCCTAATCTGGAACTTCCGCCTTGAGGCTTCCCTCGTGGAGGTGATGGTGATGCTTCATGTATAATTTGCGCCACCACAAGACTCCCGCTCTGATCCCCCACCACGCAATCTCTTGATCCTATCTTGGCCTAGCTGCCTTCTTTCGGTTTAACCACGGTGATTTCTCTCTCGATCTCATGTTGTCTTTCGTCTTGCTATCACATGTCACGAGACCCAGCAGTTTGGATCACCCAGATCTGGTTAACTAACACGTGAAATGGCCATGGGTAACTTTACTATGGCATGGTCAGTCACCCAGCCAACATCCCCAAACTCCCCCGGAGCTTTCGGCGCCGGTGAGCCGGGGACCCACTTCAGGTCTCCAACTCCCGTTCCCCAGCCTCCATGTCGCATGACGAGCCAGACTCCATCTTGAAGTCCCAGCACTCGGTGAATCATTTGTCTTTGCGATTTAGCACTTGCCGGCTCGAACGAACAATCACAGACCTAAGCACAGGTCTCATCTGCCTACCCACTCAACGCCCCTTCCTCACCCGACAGAAGCAAGCCCATCATGGTGGTACGTAACTCCCCCGCTTCCCGGCACTGAGTCCTCCCGAGGTCTGCACTGTCTGCTGTCGCTGTCGCGTTCTGGCCTGGCACGTCTAAGACTCCTTCTCTCGCAGCTCCTCAACCTGCTGACTTTCGGACTCTGGTCAAAGGTTGGACGGTTGACTCACTATGCCTTCGACGCCGTTCTCAGTGAGTCCCCCCTCTCTCTGCTCTGCCGAGCCCACTACGCCCCGACCCGATGCGTGACCCGACTTCGATATCACTTCTCTCGGCTTCGTACAACGACGACTAACCTGCGATAGTCTCGGCCTTCCTCGCCGGCATGAAGCGATCGACCGGCTTGACGTGAGTCGCTGCACTCTCCTTACCCCCGATTACACCGCCTCGAGCATTTTCTGACATGTACCCGTTTCGGGATGCCCTGGATCTAGTTTCAAGACAGACAAGGTCGCTGGCGACAACAAGGAGGCTTCCAAGTGGCTTGACAAGTATCTGGGTGTTGGCGAATGGGTCATGGATCAGAGCGTTGCCATCGCCGGCTCCAGCTCATACTTTGAGCGGACTCGATGAGCGCTAGGCAGAGCATCACACGGATAGCCTCGCCTGGTTGGAGCCCCGGAGGTTGCCGCTTACTTGTCCTTGATACCACGAACCTCCACTCAGTCCGACCACGGTTTTGACGCCTATCTTGGAATGCATTGATGATTTACGTTTTCGGACGCGACGTACAACGACTATGCCGAAGGCATCGGATGGAAGGCAAAGCTACCTGACAAGCACGAGCCTCGGCTTCACACGACGCACCAGATGTTCATAGCGGCGTTCGGGTATATATGATTAGGCATGCGAATATTGGATCAACGATACCGAATTCATGAAACTCCAGTCCCTCGCCCACTCATCCAATGGAGAGCAATTGCATCTGACTCACGGTGCCGTACTCCTAACAAACCGCCATCTTGCAGTCTTGAAGCTCTATCCAAATCTCCTCTCCAGTGTCATAATTCATAAATCTTAAAACATTACAGCTCTCACAACCCGATCCACCTATCCTCGATGTTCCGCTAGGAACTCTGCCGGAACATCATTGCCTTCGGAACTATCTCGCCTGAGAATCACACTCTGTTGTTGAGGGCTGTCAGGAGGTTCATGGTCGTGATCCTCGATCCTCGACACAAGCAGATCAGCCGGTACTTCATTGTCGCTCTCTTCGTGGCTCTCTTGGCTCCGACGGCGGTTCTCATCCTGACTCCCGTCGTGACTCTCATCATGACTCACGTCATGACTATCTTGGCTTATTTCCTCTAAATTAGCACCTGACCCGTTAAGTCCAGAGGATTCCTCCCTGGTGTAAGGTTCATCAGGAGTGCCAAATGTAGCTTTAAGGACAGCCTTGGCCTCCAAAAAGGCCTCCAGCTCAGCACCAATCGCACAGATGAGAAGATTCCAGTGCTTGTTCTCGGCCAACTGGAGTCGCTGTTCCAATGCTTGAACAACAGTGTCCATCTCCCTCAATTGATCTCGCATTGCAGTCTGTTGAGACTCCTCGTCTGAGCTCCTGTCTTGTCCAGTTTTGATCAGCTCGCGGAGTTTCGTCTCAAACTCCGCAACCAGGCCAGTAACCTCGGACCACACCTTGGAACCTTCATTCAGAGCTAGGCGGTCCTCTGATATTTGAGCTTTGCGACTTTCGAGGATTCCAATCTCTCCTTGCCACCACGTCCTGGCCATCTCTGTTGTGCGACGCTCCGGTCTCAGTTGTAAGAATTCAGTGCCGCGTAGTGAATCGGCATTCTCCTTTGAACGTGCCTTTGCCCCAGAGCCGAGCGCATCAATATCCAGAGGAGTGATGGGCGGTCGTTGCATTAGCGCTCGCACTTCCTTGTCAACGTCTCGGCCAGCAGCCCTGTACCCGCTTAAACCTGCCTCTCTTCGGTTCTTAACATCCTCCATCTTCTCCCGTACCCATCGACGGCGATTTCGCATTCCAACAAGCTTCTCTTCGAGCATACGTATATCTTGATCCAGTGCTTCATGTTCCGCGCCAAGCTCACGCAGCTCCTGGCCGAGAGGCTCTTGTTCATTGTCCTCCAGCGCGTGAAGTTCGGCGTAGATGTCATCTCTTCTCGCACTCATCTTATCCAGGTATGCTAAGGCATCCCTTCTCTGCGCCAATGCCGTGTCTAGGTGAGCATCCTCTTCTGCCTTCAGCTCGGACAAGGCAGCCATAGATCGCTGGAGCCCGACACGAGCCGACTTCAGTCCTCGCGGCTTCTTTGGGGCAGGCTGTCGCACTGGGATGACATTGCCATCTGGCGTGGATCGAGTGGGGATATGCAGAGAGTTGATCATACGCGACTTGGATGTAGCTGTGGAGTAGAATGTGCTCTCTCCAGTAGTAGTATCACTGTCCCTGTCGAATTCCCTTTCGGAACCACCATCTGTACTACCAGCAACTAGCCCCGAAGCTTGGAGATCGAGAAGTTGTTGAATATCGCGCTCCAGGGCCCTCTCTCGGCGCTGCAAGCTCCTCCATATGGAATCAAGACGGGCATGGTTATCAGGCGGCTTTTGATCCACCAAGCTATTGCCGAGCCCAAACCGGCTTGGCGAGAGCAGCCCGTAGCCACGAGCACTGTCGCTGTGGGTTGAGGAGGGCGACTGGCGCGAGGAATGTTGGTTGATCAAGACTGACGACGCAATTGGGGGCGGTGGTCCTGCAAATATTGGTTTCGGTCGGGTTCGCGACGGAGAATCAGAGTAGCGACGTTTATTATCCCATAACGGTGGGGATGAGGATCGGCGAGTGGATGCGGTCGAAGAAACCTGAACTGGCCTTCTAAGCCTAGGACGTGGAGTTTCTTGATCGAAGACAGGCTCTTCGGCTCGTGGCTCCAGGTCGTCTAGGTCGTATTCGCTGACAGCTCGAGGTGGAGGGCTACGCAGATGGAGGCCGGGTAATCGTTGGCGCGGGCTCGAAATGCGGTCGAGGATAGACGGCGACGACATGGCTGCGGCGAGGTATTCGGAATCGCGTGAGATTTGGGGATTTGGAGAAGGGAGAAGGGAGAATGGCGTCGCAAAGAGGACGGTCGCCTACATTCGCTGCAGGGCGGATAAGAGCGGCCTCAAATCTGAGAGCTTACTTGAGAAGCTGCCGGATGGAGTCTATGCGGTGAAGGGTTGCATCAAATGTTGAATATCGCGTTAGTTGTCCGAGGTGAGATGCCGCGGGGAATGGGAAATGGCGTTTGGCTCGGGTCACAAGGAGGTTGACGTTGAAGTTTAGATAGATTCTGGGGTCGGCATGTGCTTGCCTGGGGTGCACCTGCCATGATTCCCTGTCTGGGAGCTGCCGCGATCCACACACGGCGGGGAGTGGGTACCACCAGCCGCGTCACGGGTTTCACCCATCCATCCCCATGTGATGAGGGTGGGAGCTTTATTATAGCTACCTATCTGGACATTGATTTGGATGGCGAGAGATATAAGCGTTCTGAGCTTTAGGCTCCAGTGTAATGGTTTTTGTAATGGCTGGGCACACCTGGAAATGGTTAAAGTTTAGGGTAACCTCGTGTCGAGTGAGACGATATCAAACTTGACCTAAGCTACCTATCGCTGAATGCCCATGGTTGCGGTTGATCTAAATTCAGGGTCCTTAGTAAGATTCTGTCATTCTGAGGACCCTTCTATTTGGCGCATATGGCTGGGCAGGTGTATCCTTGGGTGGGATTGCTAAGCCAGAAGATGAGACTTCATTTCCACCGCACGTCTCCAACTCCAACTGCCGCCTGGCATTTCATCTGCAAGTAACACACACTCGCTGTACCTCGAGCTCGCGTCAGCTCTCTACTAGCGCGGTGGTTACTTTTTTCTTTCTCTTTTTCTTTGCTCCCGAAGCTGATCCTTGAGTTCAAAAGCTCAAAAAAGTATTGTTTTCTTTGTCCACTGAGCGCATTTCTGTTTGTCGCGCTCGTAAAGGCGCCTGGTAGCCTCGCTCGATCGACTCAAACGGGTGTGTCTCCGCTGCCAGCCGGGCGCCCGCTCCGCCCTTCTCCAAACTCCCCGCCGAGAGGCATTCCGCAGCCAGGCTTTTCCTTCTTCAAACCTCATTTCATCTCTCCTATGCGCGCTCAATAATCCGCCGGTGTCTCGGTCTCGTTGTCTCTCCCCCTACGAGCGAAAGACGCCTGGCATCGGCAGCAGGTGGCGGCCAACCGTTATCAGCCGGCGAGCAAGCCCTCTCTTGAGCAGCCAACGATAGAGGGATATCGTTTTCGCCAAACCCGCCCGCAGTTGGATCAATTCCGACTGCATTTCTCCCGTTGCCGCCTGCGCGCGCTCACTTTAAACTCTTTTTTCTCGTCCAGCCACGGTTCCAGTTCCAGTGTCAGTCCGCAGTTGGCGCCAGCCCGCCTCGAGCTTCTTCGACCAGGCCGGCCACCAAAAAGGCCCCCCAGCCCAGACGACCCAAACCACCATGAGCCAATCACAGCAGTTTCCCCCTTCACTGCGTCAGACGCAGGTGGGCTCCTCCTCGTACATGTCTGGCGCTGCCTCTGGTTCTGGTTCCGGCTCCCAGTCTCAGCACGACGAACTGCACATGTCGGGCTTGAGCCAAAGCGGTGCTCCAATGTCCATGTCGCCGCAAGAGTACGAATACACGCCTCAGATCAAGCTCGAGCCATCACCAGCCAACCCCCAGTTCCCGTCTGCTCCCGCTTCCGCGTCTTCGGTGCCCAACGTCCTCCAACCCGCCGGAGGTGGCCTGTCCGCTCGCGGTGCCCCAGCCTCGCCCAACTTGCCCTCGCCGATGCAGCAGGCCTCTCCAGCTGCCTCGTCTGTCTCTCACCAGCCGCCGCAACACCAGCAGTACCCTCATCACTCCCAGCAGCCGCTGCTCCATCAATCCCAGCACGGCCAGTCGCCACTCGACTATTCTAACGCGCCCAGCAAACCCTCGCTGAGCATGTCTCATAGCTACTCTCGCTCGAGCCCGGCCGCGGGCTACGATGGCTCCTCGAGCTATCACGCCTATACTCCCACCACTCCAGGCGGCGCCGGTTCCTCTCACCTCATGTCCCCGATCGACCCCTCCAAGTACAATGCTCCCGGCTCGCAGCGCACCATCTCCAACACCCCGCTCGGCCTGGCTGATATTCGTCCCCGCGCCGACTCGAGCATGTCCGACGGCACTGCAGCAGCTCTAGGATACGACGTCGCCAGCGCGCAACCTGGAACGAGCAATTATACTGCTCCATGGGCGATCTATGCTTTTGACTGGTGCAAATGGCCGCCCCAGGGCAACGGCGCCGGCAAGTTGGCCGTGGGAAGCTATCTGGAAGATGGCCACAACTTTGTGCGTTGATGTTATGCCAACGTGCCGCCTACATTTTGCTGACCCTTCCAGATCCAAATCCTCGATAGCCACATCATCCCGACTCCTCAGGATGTTTACGCGCCGGGTACATCCAAGTATAGTCTCGACTTCACCAAGGTGGCCGAAGCTACCCACTCTTATCCTGTGACCCGCCTATTGTGGGAACCGCCATCTTCTCAGAAGCAGTCTACTGACCTGCTTGCGACGTCCGGCGACCACCTGCGGTTGTGGTCGCTTCCTAACGAGAATCCTTCCACCCCCAGCAATACGATTGGCCGTCGCGACAACGCTGTCACCAAGTTGACACCTCTCGCTTTGCTCTCCAACTCAAAGACACCAGACCATACCGCACCACTCACCTCACTCGATTGGAACACTGTCTCTCCCAGTCTCATCATCACGTCCAGCATAGACACAACATGTACTATCTGGGATATTCCCTCGCTCACCGCCAAGACGCAGCTCATTGCCCACGATAAGGAGGTTTACGATGTTCGGTTCTGCGCTAAGAGCGTCGACGTCTTCGTCAGTTGTGGTCAAGATGGAAGCGTTCGCATGTTTGACCTTCGAAGCTTGGAGCACTCGACGATCATCTACGAGCCCACTGGCAAGGAAGAGCGAGGTAAGTTTAGCATGACGGTTAAGTCGAGCATGTTCGCATCTGCTAACACTTTCCTAGACCCCAATGGCGGCCGAGTCAGCCCAACACTAGCTCAGCAGACAATGGCAAATCCTCCCCCTCTGCTACGACTCGCCACGTCACCACACGATACCCATCTCCTCGCTACATTTGCCCAAGACTCCAACACCATCCGTATCCTGGATGTGCGACAACCTGGCCAGGCCCTTCTTGAACTTCGCGGCCACGGCGGAGCTATCAACTGCATCGAATGGTCGCCCCTGCGACGCGGCATGCTCGCCTCTGGAGGTGACGACTGCCAGGTCCTCCTATGGGACCTTCTCAACTCGAACAACCACGGTCAACCCATCAACGGCGCTGCTCAACAGGACAATCCTCGGGGCCCTGTGGCCAGCTGGCAGTGTGACTACGAGATCGGAAACCTTGGCTGGGTGCCCCATCTTCCGAACTCGGACAGCGGCGAGTGGCTTGGAGTGAGCGCCGGGCGTGGCATCTGGGGGACTCGAGTCATGTGAAAGCCTACCAATGGGCTGGCTGGTGCCATTTGTTATACGTAGAGCAGAACGCAAGTTCTGTTCTGGAACGGCTGATTGATTCATGTAGAAAGTGGCTGGGAAGGGTATGGTATATGCATTATGCAAAGCCTGGAGTTTTACGAGGGGTTTGACGTCGGAGGATCTGCGACATACCCGGGTTGCTGGATTAAAATGTGGGCGGCGCGGCGGCGGCTGGTTTTGCTTGGATTAGTCGTCGATGAACGAACATGAGACATGTATCATGGACATACGCGATCTTTTTCGACCCGGACCCAGATCGCATCGGCCATGATGGCCAACGGGTGTATGAGTCTTTGACGAACGTCACGACAGCAACGCGCCCGAGTCCACGGCCTAAAGAATACCCCAGCTCCGGCGGTGAGCCCTTCAATATGGATGATGCACGACCTGGCGGAACGTGGTCTCTGGTTGAGGCATCCGTGGAGGGCGGAACAAGGTGCTTGGGGGAGCGAATGTTAGAACAAAGAGGCCTCGATGATATAGATTTGATTCAAGATGTGTTACAGACTGCCTCTGGACAAAAGCAACTAGTATACGGTAGAGGAGGCACTTGGTCGTGCTGTATTATAGTTATGCTACTGTGCTATTCCAAATTGCTGCCGAGTTATGATTGGTTTGTGATTGGATGCTTGTCGGTGACTCGTCAAAGCTTTGCTAGGGCCTGTTCGTCTTCGACCTTGCTGATTTCAATCACTGCCTTGCCTGAGATCCTGCGACTTGATAGATCCTTTAGCGCTTGGGGCACGCTTTGCAGACCTTGATAACGCTTGAAGGTTGATGGGCGAATCTTGCCACTATCGAAGAATGGTTGAAGCTCTGCCCATATGCGGTGTCTCTCTTCAGGATATCGGCGCAAAGACTCTCCGTATCGCTGTAACTGGGTTAGGATATACTAGGTTGCCGAGTAAGACTTGACTCACATAACCAATTAATGTTGCCTGCTTCAGCAATACCCGATTCATAGCAATCTTCTCCATTTCGCCATTTCTTCCTGCGAACCCTACGACGAGTAGTCTCGCTCGATCGGCTATGCATTTAAGGCTGCGATCAATGAGGCCTACAGGGTCGAATACAACGTCAACACCTCTACCTTCGGTCGCCTCTAGGACGCGGTCCCACCATGCGTCCTGGGTATAGTCAAAGCACCGCTCGGCACCAAGGGTTTGGACATATGCGCATTTCTCAGCGGAGCCTGCTGTTCCAAAGACTCTGCATCCCACCGCTACGGCTATCCGGACTGCCATTGTGCCCAAGCCTCCGGCAGCAGAGTGGACCAGCACGGCTTCACCGGCTTTGATGTTGCCTTGGGGAACAAGTGCTCCGTAGGAGACGGGAAGAGTGGCAGCAAGTCCGGCAGCGTCAACCAAGTTCCATGAGGATGGCATCTTGTGGAGTGAACCTGAGTCGTGGGGTAGAGAGAGGTATTCGCTGTACGACCCCAGAGAGTCTCCGAAGACAGCATCGCCGACTTTGAACGATGAGATGGATGGCGCTGACACGACAATGCCGGCGAATTCTAAGCCAAGAGTAAATGGAGGCTTTACGTGTCTCTTGTTGTTTTGGTGCTTTCCTTGAGCCTATTGTGTATTGTCAGTTATGGTTCAGTGTTGAAGAACTCATCAACAGGGTGCGTACATAGAGCATATCGACATAATTCACGCCGGCCGCGATAATTTTGATGAGTATCTCTCCATCTTTGGGTTTTGGAATCGGTACTCTCGACGGGTGAATGTCGTCGAGAGACTCGCAGAAGTTGTGAATCACAATTGCTTCCATGACTTCAGGTTTGGGGAGAACTCTCCGTTCAGTGGATGTTGACTTGAGCATCAGGAGCCACAGAAGCAGTTGTGAAGAATGATGTTGAAACCATTACTGGCAATCATTCTGCATATTCCCTAAAAGCTACTAAAACGCGTCACATTGGGCTAGACGCTTCAATTAACCCGTCTACTACCTCGGGATCTGCTCTTGTGGTGGTGAACAACAGTGCTAAAGACAGTGCACCCGAATTATCCACACTCGATCTCATGCACAACTTCCAGGGGGGTTATGCTGCCTTATGCAGCGGCATCTGGCGATGCACAACGGCCCGGGATTTTGCCGCTCGCGGCATCGAGCTCTGACATCTGGTAACCTTGAGTCGGCGTATCTCTTTCTTTCATCAATTCTTTGTCATCCATCGACGCGGCTTCTCTTTTTCTTCTCTTGACCTCGCCGGCCTCTCGATTTCTTTTCTTTCTCCTACACATTACTCCAGCGAACCTCCTAATCAGCCCGCCGACGCGCTACGTGTCGCGGCACACTCGCCACCATGGCTTCCCACGATCCTTCGCGCTTCGACGACTCTGAAGAAGAGGAGGATTTCAATCCCGCACCAGCAGACGTTTCCGACGAAGAGCAAGATGGCGATGACGGTGACCAGAATGCGAGGTCGGGAGCTCGAGACAGCAGCCCTGCGCATCGCGACGACGATGAGGACGAGAGACCTGCGAGGTCGCGACCTGTCGATGACGATGAGGAGGAAGATGAAGAAGATGAGGAAGACGACGGTCCCCGACGTAATAATGATGAAGACGATGAGGAAGATGAAGACGACGAAGAAGACGAGGATGTTCAGCAGGTTAGCAGACTCAGTCCCTTGCGCCAGCTGCCTGGGCCTTCTCTACTCTCTGTCGATGCTAATTGGTCTTAAAGGGACATCGCAGAAAACGCCGCAAGGAACGAGGCGCCAACTTCTTCGATATCGAAGCCGAAGTCGACGATGAGGATGAGGGAGAGGATGATGAAGTCCTTGGCGAAGAAATAGGTGACTTCATCGCCAACGAGCACCCCGACGACATAGCCGAGGGCGGAAGAAACGATGATCGCCGACATCGCGAGCTCGATCGCCGCCGAGAGATGGAGTCTAGCATGGATGCCGAGAAGCAGGCCGAAATCTTGCGACAACGATACGGCAACCGACGCTCTGGCAAGGGCTTCAGAGACGCATCTATTGTCCCCAAGCGACTCCTGCTACCTAGCGTCGACGACCCAAGCATCTGGGCTGTTCGATGTAAGGAAGGAAAGGAGCGCGAAGTCGTCTTTTCGATTATGAAGCGAATCGAGGAACGGGTTGGCACCAAGGACGAACTCGCAGTCACTGCCGCATTCGAGCGTGGTGGCAATGAATCTGTCATGAAAGGCTTCATCTATGTTGAGGCTCGCCGTCAGACAGACATCTTGAAGGCGTTGGACAGTATGCTTAATGTGTATCCCCACTCCAAGATGGTTCTGGTCGACATCAAGGATATGCCTGAACTCTTCCGTGTGTCCAAGACACCAACTTTGGAGCCTGGCGCATGGGTGCGCTTGCGAAGACCCATGAAGCACAGCGGGGACTTGGCGCAGGTCATCGATGTCACTGAGAACGGTTTGGAGGCTCGCGTTCGCTTTATCCCCCGATTGGATTATGGAATGCGTGACGACGCTTTTGCTGGTGTCACGGCCGACGGCAAACGCAAGAGACCCTTTGGCAACGCAGGTCCCCGTCCACCACAGCGACTATTCAGCGAGGTTGAGGCCCGAAAGCGTCACCCGCGACACATCCAAGGAAACCCTACCACAAACACATGGACGTACATGGGTGAGGAGTTCGAGAACGGCTTCCAGGTCAAGGATATCAAGATCCAGCAGCTCAACGTGACCGATGTCAGCCCGTCACTTGAGGAGGTCACTCGCTTTGCTTCAAATGCTGAGGATGGTACCGAGAACCTCGACTTGAAGGCTTTGGCTGCCAGTCTCAAGGACAGCAATGCTCTGGCTACATACCTTCCCGGAGACATTGTCGAGGTCTACACCGGTGAACAGAAGGGTGTTGTCGGTAAAGCCATGAGAGTCCAAACCGATGTTGTTTCTCTTAATGTCACTGAAGGTGATCTCACGGGACAGGAAATCGATGTTCCCATCAGAGCTCTACGCAAGCGGTTCAGAATTGGTGACCACGTCAAGGTCATTGGTGGCAGCAAATTCCGAGACGAAGTCGGAATGGTTGTCAACATTGAGGATGATCGTGTCACTCTCTTGTCGGATCAGACTCAGAACGAGATCACCGTCTTCAGCAAGGACTTGCGTGAGGCTAGCGACATCGGTGGACAGGGATCTCTCGGCCAGTACTCCCTGCAAGATCTTGTGCAACTGGATCCTACAACTGTGGGTTGTGTTGTCAAGGTCGACCGTGAGTCGCTTGCTGTTCTCGACCAGTTCGGAGATA
This sequence comes from Fusarium sp. JS1030, assembly GCA_000966855.1. Lineage (NCBI taxonomy): Eukaryota > Fungi > Ascomycota > Sordariomycetes > Hypocreales > Nectriaceae > Fusarium > Fusarium sp. JS1030. The sequence continues at coordinate 54,689 of JWIW01000019.1, forward strand.
CTCGCCAGGTGATGCCATCGCAAATCGCCAACAAGCTGCCAAAGCGAAAGACGGCAGTGGCTGCCGACCGCAATGGCTCCGAGATTCGCCTGGAGGATGTTGTCAAGGAGTTCACAGGCCAGCAGCGTCAGGGCAAGATCATTCACATTCATCGCTCGTATGTATTCTTGCACACCAACGACAGCAAGGAGAACGCGGGCGTCTTTGTCACCAAGGCCAGCATGGTCAATACCATCGCAGCCAAGGGTGGCCGAGTCAGTGGTGGTGGTTCATCGGGACCGGATCTGAATGCAATGAACCCAGCGCTCAAGCTTCACAAGAACGGTTCGGAGAACAAACCCATACAGCCCGTCAAGTCATTTGGCCGTGATAAGGCGATCGACCAGACTGTTATTATCAGGAAGGGCGCCTACAAGGGTCTTTTGGGTATCGTCAAGGATACGACTGACACACATGCTCGTGTTGAGCTTCACACCAAGAGCAAGACGATCACAGTCCCTCGCGACAGCTTGAGCTTCAAGAACAAGACGACTGGAGCGACCATTGACATCAACACCCGAGGCCGCGGCGGTTTCTCAGGTGGCGCGGGCCGAGGTGGTGGTGGTGACAGAGTCCCGGGATGGCAGGGAGGTTCTCGGACGCCCATGGCCAGTGGTGGATCAGACCGGGTGCCTGCCTGGGGATCACGAAGTGAGTCGTTGGTCGTTTAATAACAGGCTTTGATGCTAACAATTGTAACAGCACCCGCAGCAGGTGGACGAACACCCGCATGGAAGGCCCACGATATGTCTGGCGCCCGCACTCCGGCTTGGGCCGATGGCTCGCGGACCGTCAACCCTTACGACGGCAACCGTACTGCTTATGGCTCTGGTTCTCGCACACCTGCCTGGCAGGCTGGAGGCAGAACCCCTGCCCCAGGAGATGCCTTTGGTGCTGGATCGCGGACACCAGCCTACGGTGGAGGCGATAGCTGGGGATCAGGCTCCAAGACTCCGGCTTGGGGAGTATCGGCGCCAACCCCAGGAGCCAGTGGCAACGACTCATGGGGCTACACTCCAGGTGCCTCTGGCTCAAATGCGTATGATGCTCCTACGCCCGCCGGCGCACTTGGTGCACCAACTCCTGGTGCGATGAATGCTCCCACCCCTGGTGCCTACTCGGCACCTACACCCGCTGTTAACGCGCCAACTCCCGGAGGCTGGCAAGGCGGATGGGGAGCAGACTCGGCACCAACTCCTGCTGCTGGAGCGCCGACGCCGGCCGCGAGTAGCTACTACGGCGCGCCGACGCCTGCAGCGTACGGAGAACCAGAGACCCCCGCGGCTACTGGACCTCAATACACAGATGACGACTGATTGGGGAGCTGATTCATGGACAGGCTGTCAAGGAAGGTTGCAAAAGGCGTTCGGATTAAGAGAGGTGGTTATTGTATAATTAAGCCCATTATCTAGCAAAGACGCTGGTTAGCATTTGAAGCTCATGTCTTCCAGTTTGATCATTCAAGCACCAGGACTTGTGTCTTGGACTTGACTAATAGACTTGTTAAAATCACATTGCATTCGATGTATGGGAGCTGAGATGTTAGCATGATTTAGCGAGCCTCTGACCCGATATTTGCCGCTTATCGATAAGCCCACATGAAGTTGGCGATCTTTTTGGAGCTTCAGGAACTCAGCGTCCTTTGCATCGGCTTGATCTGCTAAAACACTGCGCAACAACGTCATAGCGGCTTTCGATTGTGCCAATTGCACTTTAGACTACTACCAGATTGAGTAAACATGATGGCATCCCTCATAGCGCCTCGGCGACTGGCTTTGGAGTATCTCTACCGAGCTCCGTCGTCAAGTCGCCCTGAATGCCCTCTCAAGCTGAGCCTCCGACACCGACCTCGCCCGCAATCTTGTACACGTACGACACCATCACTCGCATCATGCTCCTTCTCAACGACGACACCATGCGCCGCGCGACCCTCTACCTCCCGCACACGAGACGTCAGCCCCAAGATCTTGCGAAAGCCTTCCTCCAAAGAACCCCCCGCATCCTCATCCGAGCCAGAGTCTCCCGACCTAGAGGCTATACGCGCTGCCGAGAAAAAAGAAGCTTTGCTACGTGCTGCGCGCCTACGACGGACCGAGCAGCTCCGCGAGGAGGCTTCTGAAGAGCAGAAGAAGGAACAGGCCAAGAAGGAGTATGATAATCGATACAATACTGCGGCGAGAAAATATAGGTTGTTTATTATTGCGATGCCTATCTTGTTGGTGACGAGTTACATGTTGTTTGTTCGAAGTGAGTCTCTTTAGCTGATCAAGGGGATTTGGGCGAGCTAACGGTTATGCAGTACTACGCGGGAATGATCCGAATGGTAAGCCCATCACTCAGAAGAAGGAGGAGGAACAACAGACGGGATCATGAAACCTTGAGAGACGAGAGGAATTTGATCGGGGGTATTCTATGACCCCCAGAGACTCGATGTCGTGGACAGTCCAGCCATAAGCAGCCCCTGGATAGCAAGACGCGTACGCGTGCGTTCATTCTATGTCGATGCTTTTTCGATACGAGCCAGCAGGCGCTGGACATCCGGTGTGGCTCGCCTGGCTGTCTGAGCGCAGGGATTATCTACGAGAGGGATGCCTCGGGCCGTGATAGGTGTCAATCTACAATGCAACGCGTCTGACGTATTCTTGATAACCCCCGAAGGGTATCGGGATGAGCAGAGGCGAAACTGAGACGCCACCGGGAGATGGAGGTGGTGAGGTGCAGTCAGTGATATGGGGTTGGAATAGACGGCGATTCCAAATTCTTGAGCACACACCCGATGTCAGGTTGAGTTGTGGGCTGAGGTCTCGCCTTGAAACGAAATTGTGCTATCTCCCGGTTTTGGGTGACAGTGTTCGCCAAGAGCAGTAAACAAAATTAGAAATCTTGAGTCACTGGCAACGAAGCAAACTCATAGGACGCTGGATCAAAGATGGCAAAATTGTTCGGTCGCCCGAAGTCTATGTGTATATCTTCATGTCTCAGAAATAGACTAGATTTAGAAATTAGGTGCGGTTTATGTATATGTACTCTCCATACGTTTTCCTCCACTACTATAACACGTTACATGACATTGGAAGTGAAAAAATTCCAGAACTTGATCCCGTAGAAGAGTCTCCATGAGAGATGAGTCGCAGCAAGGTCAAGGGCCCACCTACGCAAGAGACTCACGATACCAAGGCCATCGACCGAATGGCGCTCTAGTAGATCTGCTTGAGCTTCTTCTCGATCTTCTTGAGCTTCTTCTCAACCTTCTTGGTCTTCTTGATCTCCTTAGGCTCCTTGCACTTGAAGCACTCGGGCTCGTAGAAGAATTGCCACGAGTACGCGTTCTCCTTGACCTCACCCTTGCTGTAGAGGATACACTTGGCCTCCTTGTTGGGGCGGCGCTTCTGGAACATGAAGTACTTGCACTCAGCACCGTACTCGATGCAGCTCTTGGCGCAGGCCTCGAGGCACGAGTTGTCACCGGCGCCGGGGATCTTGGTCTCCTTGCAGATTTCACCGCGGACACCGCAGACGGTGTTGTAGCTGCACTGGTCAAAGGCAGGAGTGTAGGTAGCGCAGACAGCGGCAGAAGTGGTGGTAGCGGCCTCAGTCGTGGTTGTAGTGGTGCTAGCCTCCGTCGTGGTGCTGACCTCGGTGGTGGTCGAGTAAGTCTCTGTGGTGGAGGTCATGGCAGTGCTGGTCTCGGTCGATGTGGCAGTGGTTGTCTCGGTCGAGCTGGCACTGGCCTCAGTCGAGGTGGCGGTAGTAGTCTCCGTCGACGTAGCGGTAGTGGTTTCCGTCGATGTAGCTGTGGTAGTCTCAGTAGAGGTAGCACTGGTCTCTGTTGATGTAGCTGAAGTCTCGGTAGATGTAGCTGTGGTTGTCTCGGTGGTGCCAGTAGTGGTTGTCGACTCAGCAGTAGCAGTAGTGGTCTCCGTCGAACTCTCAGTGGCAGTCGTGGTGGTGGTAGACGAGCCCTCGGCGCACGAGAAGCAGTCGTAGAGGTCGTAGAACTGCATCAGAGAAAGCTCGCTCTCCTGGAAGTTAAGCTCGGAGAGGGGGAGATCGTAGAACTGGCATGAGCCGAGGTCACCGGTGACAGAAGAGGCCTCGAAAGCGAAGGACTTGCAGCCGGCATCGTTACCGCACTTGTTACCACAGTCAGCGGCATCGATAGCGCCAATGCTGAAGCCCTGCTTGTGCGTCTCGCCGTCGGCAGGGTCGATGGTGCCATGCTTGCCGCAGCTCGCAGGGGGCTCGACAACGGGAGTGTAGGACGTGCAGGCCTCGGTGGTTGTGGTGGTAGCAGCAGTGGTGGTGGTCTCTGTAGTAGATCCGGTCTCTGTGGTTGTGGTTCCAGTCTCCGTGGATGTAGATCCAGTTTCGGTAGAGGTGGATCCAGACTCAGTGGCAGTAGTCGTGGTTCCAGTCTCAGTCTCTGTAGTGCCAGTAGTGGTTCCAGTCTCGGTCGAGGAAGTTCCCGTCTCAGTTGATGTCGATCCGGTCTCAGTACCAGTTGTGGTAGATCCAGTCTCAGTCGAGGAAGAGCCAGTCTCGGTGCTGGTGGTTCCAGTTTCAGTCGAGGTAGATCCAGTCTCAGTTGAGGATGCCGTCTCAGAGGTTGTTCCTGTCTCGGTTGAGGTCGATCCCGTCTCAGTACCAGTTGTGGTAGATCCAGTCTCGGTTGAGGAAGAGCCAGTCTCAGTAGCAGTGGTCGTGGTTCCGGTCTCAGTCTTTGTTGAGCCAGTAGTGGTTCCAGTCTCGGTCGAAGTTCCAGTCTCGGTAGATGAAGCACCAGTCTCAGTGGTGCTGGTCTCGTGGCCGCAGGTGAAGCAGCCCTCGAGATTGTAGAAGTTCTCGACAACAGGAAGGTCTGCGTTAGCAACAAAGTTGATGTCGTTGAGCGAAGCACTGTAGAGCGTGCACTGGGAATCGCTACCCTGGGGAACAGGCTTGAAGGAGAAAGAAACGCAGCCGGCCGTCCTGCCGCAGAGGTTACCGCAGTCGGCAGAGGTGGTCACCTTGACATCGGTGTTGATGATCTTGTTGAGGCAGTCGAGGGCGTGGCCGGCCTGACCGCAAGTCACCGGAACGGGAGAGATGGGGGTGTAGTAAGTGCAGGCTTCGGTGGTGGAAGAGGCATCAGTTGTCGTCGTCTGGGTTCCGGTCTCTGTGTCTGTTCCGGTGGCAGTGGTCGAGATGGAGATGTCAGTCGTCGTCGTCTGGGTTCCAGTCTCTGTCTCTGTCTCTGTGCCAGTAGTAGTGGTAGAGATAGAGATGTCAGTTGTGCCGGTGGTGGTAGCAGTGGCCGATGTCTCTGTTCCAGTCTCCGTTCCAGACGTGGTAGAGCCGAGGGTGGTCGAAGTCTTGGGCTTACAAGGGCCGGCGCTGGCGATGGGTAGGGCCATGGCAGCCAGGACGGCCGCAAAGACCTTGGCGGAAGGCATTGTGAAGTGTGTGAGTATTAGACTATGTGATAACGATTGTGGGTGGGAACTGAAGGCAGATCCGTTCGGATGGGTTAAAGAGCGAGTGAATGAGTTGGGTATCAACTCCTAACGAATGACAAGGAAAGTGACAGCAACCACAAAGAACGAGTGTTACCGCTAAAGAAGAAACAACAATAGTTCCTCGCGAAGGCGGCGTTGACAGACTGTATATATAGCCTCACGGCACATCGCCTCCTTCCACCTGCGTCACCCAGCTGAACGGCTCGCCTGTAAAATTGCCGATCGGATCATCCGGTTTAGCGTCAGAGAATGTCGACTCTGGGCCTCAACATCGGTTCTCCTCCATCCACCGAGTCAACGCCAGCTAGACGCCGTCCAACGGTGGGCTTACGGAAGTCGCTTGCTTCTCCATGAGCCCATCCATCCAATGCCAAGAGGCGCCGACTCGAAGCACTAAAAAAAGTGATGAGGTCAGGACAAACCCCATTGTAACTCGTGAATGGTCCCTGGTTGGACGGGCGAGGCTTGAGGCTGTTGAGCCACGCCGTTGGGAGTCGCGGCGAGGCAGGAAAACGGACGTCTTCTAGTGCAGGAGAGGCATAGTGCCAGGCACCAGTGGCCAAGTGCGGTCTGGCGTCAGGGGAAGAGGCGAGTTCAGCTGAGGAGGGCTGCTCTGGCTGGCGCTGAAGCTATCAACGCCTCTGCATCTGGTAAATCAATAGTTCAGCTCGGGCGGTCGTCTTGCAGCAAAGACCCTGGCAGGTTTTGTTCCTTGAGCCCCATCACCATCCCTGCTCTGTGGAGTTGGGGGATCCTGGTCAATGTCGCTGGTGTTAGTCAGGGGTCTTAATTGCCGTAAATGAACCTAGCCTTGAGGGCAACAGAGTTTTGGTAACGCTGGGACCGCGCTACGGCGACATAAGATGAAACGATATGGAGAAGAGATGCTGCCAAGAATCCAAATTTACCGAAAACTTGGAACAAGAAAAACAGACGCCGAAAGGGAAACAAGGCTAGGTAGAGGTCACTGCCATGTGAACCGGTGCGTAGGTAAGGAAAGCTCAGCTGGTCTGGATGGAATAGGGAGGAACGGGGCCCGGATTTTGAAACGCCCGGACTCGAATGTTATGGCAGGATCGAGATGGTTGGTGCTGTTGACGGCTGTCACAGAAAACTCAGATTCTCTGGCAGCGTCCAAGTTAGATTGCATCTTGCTCGAGTCAAGCCTCTAGTCTTTGCTTCTTCTCCTAAACGAGTGTAACATTCTCAGACAATGCTGCAAGCCCCCAGCGACACGCTGAAGAGACAGCCATGCATGCATGCATGTTTCCTGCTTGCTCCAACAGGCGCCACCAATCTCCACAAACTTGGAGTCACCGCAGCTCGGCGCGTACCCAGAGCGCTCACATCTCAGCAGCTGCCAAGCAATGACAGTGATAGCCGACACCCGACAATCTCGGAACAAGGCGAGTGTGAACTCTTTCCAGAAACAAAGCCAGGCATCCGACAATCCGCGGAGGTTTTGTACCTTGCAGGGCCTTGTCGATTGCTATCTGGAGCTCGATTGGCTCGACCGATTTAGAAGACGCAACGCCCATACAAGTAATTTCAACGGCAACGCCAGGACCACGCGTGGCTTGAGAAAGGGAGAGAATCGTTTGTCCAACAGCCACACCCGCCAGACACGAACAAGGCCATCCCGCAAAGCCCGACGCCTCTTTCTCCTCTTGTCAGGAGTCAACTATCGACCACGAGCATCGAGACTATCGAGAGAGGCTGCGGCGCTTCGATTCACGATGCGAAAAAGCTGGGGGGAGAAAACAATGGCATTCAAGCACTCGGCCGAATGATTTCCCATCTTTTGCATCAAGATACGGGCCCGCAAAATGTTTTGGGCAAAAGACGAGATGTTTGTTCCCCGACAATGAGCACGGGTCGTCGCTTGAGCTGAGACGACTCCTCTTCAGCTGGGATGCCTAATAAGCCTTGGCCCTGCTCACGGCAAATGTACCAAGCATGACCCTCGGCGAGCTTTGCCGTCTCTTTTGCTTGGCATCTCAGCTGGGAGATAACCAAGACTTTTCGTTTCCACCGTAGCATCGCCTCACGCCGCTGTTTTGCGGCCCTGCTATGGCTTACCAATGCTTTCTTCTGAGCAGACTGGCCCAATATCCACTGGATCAAGCTTACTGAGTGGGGTGAGCAAAGTCAGGGAGTGGACTCGTGTAGAGAAGCAATGAAAAGAAAAACACAGAGTGGGACAGCAGGAGCAGTTTCAACCTGAACCATCCTTCTCTCCGCTGAGGCGGAATCTCCTCGGGCTGACAGGGGGAGCCTATCAGGAGAATGACTGGGACAGATGCTTCGACAAAGCCCGAGCCTGTAGCACTTCTCCATCAATGACGAGTCCTCCTCGTTTACACGAGAGACTTTCCTAGGCCGTCCACCATCCGGAGGCCGGCCCATCGGGATCCATTTACCCCTGTCCTAGCCCCATCAACGCAATTTAACATGGACTCGATCAGATTCGGGACCGAGAACCCGGCCACCAGGCACATGCAGTCAGTTCGACAGCGTAGCAACGTGGATAAGCGATATGCGGCTGCTTCCGTCCGTCTCAGATTTCTATTCTTGCTCTGCTGATCTAGTCTAGAGTATGTGATCGACAAAGGAACAACCCCTCTATCTACTGCCATGATCCTGTCTACTGATATCTTAGCTTCGTGATCGTCGTGCCGTCTCCAAGCACCTTTGTCTCCTCTTCCAGCTTCGTCCCTCGCCAACGGGGGATGGCGATGGTCCAGAAGTACCAGTATATTACACCCAGTACGCAACTGCATCAACAGTGGTTAGCACAGGACTCTCAGGCACAGATTAGGTGGCTTACATTGACAGGCTGACAATGGCGTAGGTTGCGTAAAACATGCCGCCCTTATCCTCCGGTGGACGGAAGAACGGCGCCGCCAGCAGAGCGCAGCCCAGAATTATCTTGACAACCACTGCAGGTATCCACGCCTTGAATGGCCGTTTCAAATCCGGTCGCTCGAACCGGAGCTTGACGAGTCCCACTGCTGCCGCGAGACCGATCAGCTGTGCCGCGTATCCGTCTATCTCGAGGATGAACGAGTAGATGGCTCCCGACGGCGGTAGGACCATGACGAGGAATGAGGGGATGTAGTGGATGAAGAAACCGCCCAGCGGTGAGTTGAATGGCCTTGACGACGACAGGAGCTCTGAGTACGGGAGGAAGCCCTGTCTAGCGATCTCTTGCTTCATGCGTGCCTGGTGGTGGTTAGCCAGATGTGTTAACTAGATATTAGAGACTCTGTACCATAGCAAAGGCGACGACCATGACATTTCCTATCGCAGAAAGCGCCACCGCCAGAGGAAGAATTATTCGGCCAAAATTTTCGCCAAAAAGACGTTCAAAGAAGAGCGCCGCGATGAGTTCGCCGCTCCCTCTAATCTCGTCTATGGGCACAACCAGGAAATATGCCACGTTTATAAGGAAATACATGCCGCAAGCCGTCGCCAGGGCAGTCAGTGCAACAGATCTGAGGGTCCGCACCGGGTTCTTGACCTCGTTCATCACGTTGGTCACATTGTCGAGCCCGGCGTACGAGTAAAAGACCTTAAATAGCGACGTCGCGATTACACCCCAGTTCCAACTGCTGTCGTCCCAGAGGTGGTCCCAGGCGAGCTGCCCTGTGTGAGGGACAGTCCCGACGTCAGGACGGAAGATGACGACGTAGAAGCCAGACAGGATCATGAACAAGATGATGCCGATCTTAATCCAGCCGAGGACATTCTGGATCTTGACGCCGGTTTTGGGGAATACCCCATGGACAATGGTGACGAAAGTGAGCAGCCCGACGGCCAGGCCTTTGCGGAGAACGTCGTTGGCATCGTCCATACCGAATGCGAACAGTGTGTATTGGCTAAAGATGATGCAGTTGCTAGCCGTGAAGCCAAGGAGCACAGCGTACAGGGCGAAAAGCGTCGAAGCTAGGAGTCGCGGCCGACGATACGTGAATTCGAGATAGACCTTCTCGCCGCCCGACCTCGGTAGCATGCACCCATATTCGAGTGAGACAGCCAAACCGCATGCTGCTATCGCGGCTCCGACGACCCATAGCAACAGCGAAAGGCCGGGGCTTCCGACTGACTGAACGATGGCGCCTGGCGTTGCGAAGATGCCGCTGCCGACGACTCGCGATATCACAAGAATGTATGCACTCTGCCAGGAGAGCGTGCGGCCTATCGTGGATGTTTCGGGGATGACGTCGTCTTCGACCGACCGCGAGGGCTCGACATTTCCGGTCCCGATCTCGCCTTCGTCGACTGAGCTCGGAGGAGACGCTGGTACCTTGAGCGAGTCGCTGCTCTTGGAGGCGGCGGCGCCGTAGGATTCTGAGCGCGCCGTCTCCAGCAGCGGTCGCGCCTCTGAGCTTGGAGTCGCGTTTTGCGTCATGTCGCGCGTTTGTGATGCTCAGTCAACCCAGTTTGATCTCATGAGAGTTATATGTGTCTCCGGCCGCATCAAGGGCCGAAGACGTGATCAAGGTCATATTGATAAGCTGGCTCCCCCGGCGCGAGACATCCGGGGGTTTCATGGCTTGTGATGGGCCAGTTGGGTGTCTTCGTCAGGCGTGATGCGGATTGCGCGATTGCATGGTGGAGGGGCACATCACCACGTGTATCGGTAAGCAAGCGTTTCACAGCCGAAACGGCTACGTTATGGCAGTGCGAATAGGAAGCTGGTTCATTAATAAAACATGAGCGAATCTTGGATTTAATGACGTACCTAGGTAGTGAGGTAAGGTGTGCGTTCATGCGCGCAACGGTGGGGGATTAGTTGACGCAGCCACATGCAAAACACTGATAAGGACGATTATGAAGTAACATGGCGCTATAGATAATGCATGTACTTGTGTGCGTAGGATGTCGGGAGCCGAAGTATTAAAAGGAAATAAAGCGCGACTCTCACTACCTTGTGACATGTCTTCAGGGTAGGGTCTCGAGTTACCAGCGACGCAGAATGATCGTGGCAGGAAACTCTGCTGCGTCAGTATTGAGTATCTATTCTCCGTGCCCAGGACAGGTATTTTTACTTGTCCACGGTTAAAGTATGTAAGTGTTCTTGCGACACTGTCTTCTGCAAGAGTTTCATTTATGGGTAAATGGGTATACACAACTCCACTCTCAAACTACCGTCTATAAGCCGTTGAACCAAATATTTACACACGATATATATACTTGGGATTTCGTTGCCTCGACCTATACTCATCACTTAGATGAGAAGAGCTGAAATCCCCAAATCGGCCATTGCACGTCTCGCAGTCCACATCTGGTCTGGATGAAGGCTCTGCTGACTCCACGCATGCTTGATGATGCGCAACACTGTCCCGCAATTTGTGAAGCCAGATGCAGATTGATTGAGAACATTTAGTAACGCGTTCTCAAAGACGGGCTGCTGAGTAGGGAGTGCTATCGACCCGGCGACACACAATACCCATGGGACACCGCGTAATGACAAGTCTTTGTCCATTCGATCAATGGCGTCAATGACCCTGTCTACTGCTTCGCGAGGTTCGGGGGCTGTGAGGTTGTACTCTGCAGCGATGGTGTATATTTGTACAAGCGCCCCTCGTAGGAAGAGGCGTGTTACGGAGCGGGTGGTTGGTGTCGGCTGGCGAGTGGTGCAGCTGGATCAGCGTTGCATCAAGACTTATCTGTGGGGGTACGAACCTGGGTGTCCGATTCCAAGGCTTGGATGAATTGAAGTATGCGCTGCTCTAGCTCACTTATGCTGTGTTGGAGGCTCTGTGAGTCCATTGAAGCTGCTTGAGCTTCGAGCGTGGCAATGTCCCCTATTGCAAGCATGGTCGAGTTTTGACAGCCCATGACGCGGGACAGATCAATGTTGCCGCTCTCGATCCACTCGTGGTACGGTGCTCTAGGCGCCGCAGCGGTGGAAACGCAGGAGAGCAAGTCAAACCAGAGTATGTTTACCATCATGAACTCTTCGGCGGTTCTCATGCCTCGGACATAGTCAACGTCTGGGCTCTGGAGATCGGGGGATTGGGGGTCTAGATCTGATGGGGAGAGCTCGCTCCCGACGGACACGAGAGCGTTGAGATGGGTTTCCCAGTTATCTATCCCGCCTTGGAATACCTATAAAGCCTGAGAATCACCGGTTGCGTGGACGAGAGGGGAGTTGCTACCTCGAAGCTGATAAGAAACAGACCTGCTGCGACGAATTCTACCCAGTCCTCGCGATTAGTCTTGGACTGGGCGACTCCGCGGCGACAGAGGACTTGTCGCAATTCTTGCAAGGCCTGGGTATGATAGTGAAGCAACTCTGCTTCTTGCTGCTCAGTTCTGTAGTGTGAAGTTAAGTGTTGGTGATAGGCGGATAGAGTGAGAGCTGCGTGTCGTAAAGGGGCACTCCGGGTTAACAGCCAGAATAGCCAGCCTCTGCCTCCGAGATCGGGGGCGTCGACATAGTAGTGGAACTGCAAGCGGAAGATGTAATCTAGATAGTGCACCAAGTGCTGGGCCTCTCTGAAGGTGGTGTTTCTTGTCGGTGCTGACGAGTCGCTGGTTTCTGTCGGGAGTATCTCATTACGTGCTGCTGTGGATGTAGAATTACCGCCCTGGTCAGCCCGTGACGCGCGGGCCAGGGCATTAGCGATCTGGCGATTCTGGACCCTCTTTACGCGCCGAAAGTTTTCCTTGACGGCGCCCTTGATGCGGCGTAGTTCATCCTGCAGCATGCGCTCATCGCTCATCCAATCCGGGGCGCGGAGGTCGTAGCCGTGGCAGGTGATGTGGCGTGTTGTGCATTCTTTGCAGGCTGGGAGGGCCTCGTCGCATTTACGGTGTCGGAGACGACATGTCCAACAGCCTTTTCGGCTGCGCATTATGCTGGTGTCTTGTCAGGGAAATGAGAAGGTGAAGATGGATGGTGTAAGGGAAGAGTGTGGGGGAATTGATGGAGATGGGTATTAGAGGTTGCGCTACTCCGCACGGAGCTTAGCTCCCCCGCATTCCAGATAAGGAGGGTATCGTGGTTGAGAGGATATCACGATAGAAATAGGCACTGGAGAGCATGACTCGTAAAAGGCGTGGCTGGGACTTTTTGGACGAACTAGGATTGATTTTCTTGTAATTTAGACGATGGAGCCAGTCGTGACTGAGGCAAGTCTTGAAGCTCTAACTAACATGGTGTGTCTCCCCCACACCTCCTATCGAATGGAACACCTATTTACCACCCATCACCACCGCAAATCATCTTGTTATTTCTAAGTAAACGTGTGCTTTAATCAATCATCAACAGTCTCGCCGCACATCTACCATTGGAAGCCTTGGCAACTATCACCACCATGAACTGATCCTTTGGCACCCTGGCTATTGTGGGGAACCGCTCCACCCTCTTCTGAAAGCTCATGCGGCCCTTGAAGGACCACCGGCCGTCTTTAAAGGAGATGGCATCCGAAGGTTCACCGTTTATATAAGCTGATACTGAGGTTATTTGGATCGAAGGATCGCTTGTTCCGACGGTGCCTGAAGCAGATACCAGTCGCACCTCGTTCTTGGCATCCTCCTCTTTCTCAGAGATGGTTGACTCGATGGTTAGAATCGGGGTGGCTTCTCTTGAAGTATCACCATCCACTCGGGTCAGGGGGATGCTGTCGGATGGGAGCGGTGGTGTCAAGGATGGCGTAGTTCGCTTTTGAGACCCGGCTTCATAGGCAAAGGCGCTTCGGAGCAGATGGCTGTCCTCCCAAGCCTTGGAGCAGAATGTGATCCCGACAGGCATCTTTTTGTCGGCGGTGGTGCCCATCGGGACCGTGATGCAGGGGATGCCCAGATGTTTGAGTGCGCGGCCGCCATTGGCATATTTGATGCCGTCTTGGAGGGCGTGAAGCATTGACTCGAGCGTCTCGTCGGCATCTGCGTACGCAACATCGCCATTGGTTGGGAAAGCAACCAGATCAAAACCATTCGAGTCTAGCCAAGCTTCATACATCTGCTTTCTCATCGTAGCGAGGGACTGCACTGCTTGCTCACAGCCGGGAAGGTCGTAAATTGTCCCTTTGCGCTCGCGCACCGCGTCCATCATCTCGGAATATCTGACTTGATTTTGGGCTTCGGTGTGCTTGGAGGGATCGTCCATTGGAGCGATGAGAGGATGAATCTTGTCAGGGTCTACACTGGGAAAGTTGGGGTACTTTTTGTCGTCTTGCTCTCGCAGGAAGTCATCCCAGGCCGTGGCGATCATCTCGCATCGTGCAATGCTCATCCATTCTCTGGTCATTCCAGGAACGTTGGCTCCTTGACCCGGAAAGTCCTTTTTTGTGTACTGCTCTAGCATTGGGAAATCGGTCTCGACAATGGTGGCGCCGAGGGCTTCAAGGTCGGTGCATGCGCCTCTCCAAAGGTCCAAGACGGAGTCTGAACACATATGAAAAGGCTCGCAGTCTTTGTCGCCTAGGAAGCACTTGGGAACCGCAATGCGTTTTCCTTCGAGAGCTTTGGGGTCTTCGAGACTGTGATAGTCGGTAGGTCGCACTTCGGATGACTTGGGGATTTGGATGAATTTTTGGTTCCGCCAAAAGTCTAGTCCAGTCGAAGATTTGGTATCGTCGGCGACAATGACGTTGAGAACATCAAAGAGATCCTGCATCGACCGAGTATGAGGTACAATGACGTCGCAGGTAGGATATAGCGGCCACTGTCCCCGGTTCGGAATGACGCCTGATGAGGGTGAGTAGCCCACCAGCGCGTTGTTGGATGCAGGAGAACGACCCGAGGAAACAGTCTCTCCAGCAAACCCAAAAGCGGCAAAACTTGCAGTGGTTGATGTTCCGCAGCCATTCGAGGAACCAGAGGCGTAAGCAGTCGTAGAGTAGATCGGGTTATAGGGGCTTTCGGCTCGGCCGTAGAGACCTCGCTGACTTCCGCCGTCGGCCATAGGAGGCATGGTGGTTTTGCCCAGGAGAATAGCGCCCGCCGCGCGGAGCGATTCTACGATAGCCGCATCTTCTGGGGCTACGAGATCTGCAAACGCGGGTGAACCGGCGGCTACAGTCATGCCCTTGACTCGAAAGCTATCCTTGACGGTGTATGGGATACCCTCAAGGGGTCGTGGAGGGTGTCCCGAAGCCCGGTAATCATCCGAGGCCTGGGCTTCCTCAAAGACTTGGGGGTTGAGAACGCATACTGAGTTGAGCGAGGGTCCACGACAATCATATTTGCCGATGCGGTACAGGTAGAGGGAGACCAGCTCGACGCTCGTGAGGCCCTTGGTGTGGAGGGCTTTGGTCAGGTCTGCGACGCTGGCGTCTACCAGGTTGAGGTTAGTCGCAGCAGTCATGGTTACGTATCGGGACTCGCAAATATTCAAAAGAAGACGAGAAATTATGACGGTCTGCTCACGCATGAATGTTTGCAGCGAGATATTTATGTTCGTCCCGATGTCAATTCCCACCGTCGTTGCGTGGGAATTCCCACATCAGCTGACATGATAGCGCCATATCTTACGTTAAAATTGTCCAATTGAGGTGGGATTTCTAATGTTAACTGTTTCCAAGTCAAGGGGGCGAGCCCTTGTTGCGTGAAAGTGAGGTTGTATGTGAGGTTGTGGATCTGGGGATGGAAGCTCGAAGCGACGCTGGGAAGGAAGCCCGAGCCGCTACCCTATAGAGACTCGATGTCGATACTGGCTTTTTTCTTTTCTTTCTTGATGAATTTACGATGGGGTTGCGATTTTTTTTTCAGGGTAGAACGTGGTAAAGAAGCTCTCTTTGTCCCTTTAGTCTAGGTGATAGTGAAAAATTAGTATATATGTTGGGTAGAAAGAGCATCGAATGGGTGGCCAGTGAAGCTCGTTCACCAGCTTTCACATGTCTTAGACGCTACCTGGATTGAACTTTCCAAACCTCATGGAGCTCGAAAAAAAAAACGCACCATAGAGAGAAATGAAACGATAATAAAACTTGTTCAACTTCTCAATCTCCCGGCTTCAAATGTGCTGACTTTGACAATTTGTCCCGACAAGTGTCTCATCCACTTGGTCCTAATATTTTCCGGCTTGGTACAATCATTCTCCAAAAGACTCACCAATTTCCTCCAACAAATCTAGAATCTTGTAACGGAGGCGGTGTTCTGCTTCTACAGCCATCCAGCAAGTGAAGACGATTGACTCCTCTGTGAGGTTCCCCGAGTGAGGACCCGTCAGGTTTAGCTTTGACGTCTCCTTGTTCTTGCTGTTTTGAGAAACCTCGACCGCGTTGGCTCTGATATGTGAAATATCACATTCTGGCAAAGAGTATACGCGGAGTGAGCCTAGCAAAGACCTTTTCCTGTTTGGGGGCCCTTCTGACTTTTCTGACCGTCTGTAGGACGCCCATCGGTCCTTTTCAAACGTGGCAATGACGGTGCCGTCAGAGTCGATGAGCTACATGACGTTTTAGCAGCAACTTTAATGGAAAGTGGTGGAGAATATACCTTAAAGTCATGCGATACACCCTTCCATGCCTTGGTCCAGCCAGATCTAAACTCTCTAGTTCCTGTCCATCTGTATTCTCTCCCTGCCAACTCCCACTTGAGGGTCCTCGTGAGGAAGCGACTTCTTTTCATCTTGACCGGCATGACAAGACCCTTGACCTCTTGGTGCTCCTCCAGCTCTTTCTTTGGTGGTGTCGGGCTCATGCAGAACCACTTTCTGAACTTTTGCTTTGTTTTGTAACTGTTGCGCTCTTTCTTCCTTCGTTTGTTCTCCATGATCTCGTGCACGCCGTCTCCGAGTTCGATGCGGAAAGAGTTCCACATGCTGGTCCGTCGTGCTCTGGCCACGGCTTTGCTGGAGGGCGTGTATTTTGGGTTGTCGCCCCGGTAGAATATAGGTCTCCATTGGGCGGCGTGCTTTTGGGGCACTGGGTTGACTACAAAGTACTCTGCGGGATCAGAGCCTGATGTTGCAAAGAGGTGCTTGCGGCCAAATGCGAGGCGACGGTAGAGTTGAAGCGTTTTGACGGGATCGGGTGAGGTAGATGCATGGTGGACTAGAGACGGTTTGGGATCGGCCATGTTGTGGGCCGTGCCGATGAGGCTTTATTAAAGTTCATCGTGACGTTGATCACGTTGGCGGACACGCGACCATCTTAAATGGGGGGCATTTTGACACACGCAGAATGCGAAATACGATGGGGATACGAAATTGGTCAGACCCGTGGACGTTCTGCCGCGTGGCCCAATGGGCTCTGGAAGCTCAGCACATGGCTGCGGCTGAGAGCCACCGCGTCGGCGGGAAATTAGAGCGTCTTATGGTAAGAGGCGTTGCGAGGCGCTTTGGCAAAATGAGCCATTGTCAGCGCCAAGCGAATGATCTGCGACCGTTTCTGGAATAAGGTGCTGACCACTTGAGCCTCAAAACATCGACTTCACAAGAGTAAAGGTGGAGCTCAAACATTTGTAAAACACATTATTTAAAGCATTAAACTCGATCTTAGTAACTAGGCAAGACACAAGTTCTCTTGTTTGACTGGCGCCTCAGGCCTTGACTACTTCAAAGCCCTCCATGCTATCCAGAGCCGCGCGGATCTCCCTCTTGTAAGCAGGGATTCCGTTGGAGTAACAGACAGGCTCGTAGACCTTGTCGGGGATGGATCCACCCATGTAGGTGCTCTTGGTTGTGGGGAAGAGCGAGCGGTCGTTGAGCTCGACAATGTGCTTCTTCCACTCATCAGCAGCCTGTTGCTTGGGGTTGATGTACTTGATGTTGTTGCGCTGCATCTTGTCGATGGCGTCTACAATCCACCTGCCCTGGACCTCGACGCTGGTAGGTCCGTTGGAGAGCAGGGTCGGGCCCTGGGGACCGTAGATGTGGAACATGTTGGGGTAGCCGGCGGTGGTGGTGCCGAGGTACGTCTTGGCACCCGTCTTCCACTCCTTCTCGAGCTCAGTGTTGTTGATGCTCTTGAGGCCGAGCTGGGTCATGACTGTGCACATGTTAGCTTGAGCTCCAGGGATCTGAGTCAGAGTGTCATGTGCTGAACTTACCTCCAGTGACAACATCAAAGCCGGTAGCAACGGCAATGACATCAAACTCGTGGTGGGTGCCATCCTGGAGAGTGATACCAGTCTCGTTGAACTCCTTGATGGGGTTGCTCTTGGTGTCGACAACATCGACAGAGGGTCGGTTAAACTGCTCGTAGTAGTCGTACTCGAGGCAGGGGCGCTTGACACCGAAGAAATGAGGCATCTTCTCAGGGGCGAGGATCTCCCTCAACCTGGGGTCACCAATGCGAGCCCGGGTCTTCTTGGCCCAGAACTTGTAGGACTCCTTGTTGGCCTCGGCGTTGAAGAGGTTGTCCTTGTAGAGGGCAACCCAGTAGCGGAAGCCACCGTCCTTCCAGATCTTCTCGTAGAACTCCTCACGCTCCTCAGGGGTAACATCGAAGGTGTTCTTCTCGTCCCAGTCGTAGAGGAAACCGGCAAAGTTGTCCTCACGGTACCTGAACAGCTCGGGGTAGAAGGCCTTGGCGCGCTCCTGCTCCTCGACTGTGAGGTCCCTCTTGCGCATGGGGACAGCCAGGTTAGGGGTGCGCTGGAAGACCTTGAGCTCTCCAGCCTCGGGGCCCCAGGCTTGGGTGATCTGCACACCCGTTGCTCCTGTGCCAATGATAGCACAGCGCTTGCCCTTGACCTCGACCTTCTCGTCGGGCCAGAAGGAGGAGTGGTGGATCACACCCTTGAACTTATCCATGCCCTGCCACGGGGGGATGTAACGCTTGGCGGCGAAGCCGGTTCCCAGAACCAGGTACTTGGGTCTTGCGACGCGGCCATCTGCAGTGTTGATCACCCAGCGTCCAGACTTTGTATCGAACTGGCCACTGACGACGACAGTGTTGAAAGCAGTGTCCTTCTTGACGTCGATGACCTTGTCAACGTGGTCAAAGTAGTCACGGAGGTTCTGGTAGTTGGGGTAGTTGTTGGGCCAGTTCCAGGTCTTCCAGACCTCGGGCCACGAAAACTCATACTCTGGAACCTCAGAGTCGACACCGGCACCGGGGTAGCAGTTCCAGCGCCAAGTGCCACCGGTGTCATTGCCGGCTTCGTAGATCACAGCCTTGTAACCCTTGTCACGAAGCGTCTTGAGCATGAAGATGCCGGCTGCAAGATGATGTCAGTGTCCGATAGAGGAGATTAGGAGGAGAAGGAAACTTACCAAAGCCAGCACCGACGATGATAGCATCAACCTCAAGGTTGTCCGCATAAGGACCGGACTTCTCTTTGCGTGCGTGAGAATAGTCCGTGAGCTCAGTGGCGAACTTCTTGGGTCTGGCGGGAATTGGCTCGCCCATTTTGGATATTGAATATGAATTATATAGAGGATAGAGGAGAGGGAGAAGTGTTTGGTATCTATTGAAGAGTTGAGACTGTTGGAGGAGTTGATGATATCGAGTGTTCTACATTTCATTCTCAGGTGGACAGAGACCTCGTATTTAAGCCTTCAGTTCCTTGACATTGACCTTGCCTGCTTGCCTGTGACACTGCATCACCCAACACTGAGTAACACTGCACTCTCCTCTCATGTCGACCGAGTGCAAGCAAGTTGCGTTGCGGCATGGTCCTGCAATGCATCGGACGTCTGTCCGCCGTATCAAGAGGTTACAACACCATCCATCCATGGCGCATGGGCGCACCATCCCCCGCATCCTCCGCGCACGGGTACGCGCCCCAGATTCCTTCCGTCTTCCCCGGACCTGGAGCTGTGGGGAAGCCTCGATTAACGATCTGCCGAGCGCCGAGGGGCCTCGCGGAAGCGGCGCCGTGTCCTGAAAAAACCCCTCAGTTATGAAACCCGCATGAGTTGTGTAGTTGGGCGTGCACCACCAGCTGCGGGTCGGGCTCCGCATCGTGCCGCCTCACTTGAGGGAAAGGATCGTCACCTGAGGGCCTTGAAGGACTTGGGCAGAGCGGGCGCCCGCACTCTTAGCCGCGGTAGGCCGGTGCGTGCGACTCCACAGCCGATAGTGTTGGTGATGTGTCCTTTGCGGGGAAAGGATAAATAGCAATTGGTTTGTCGCGGCACAATGTGGGTAGCTACTCATACTGCAGCAGCAAGAAAGGTGTTTCATTCAGCAGCCTGACCATCATCACGCAATAATACTTTACTGCCTCAAGAACAAGACTCCAAAATGCCGCTTGATCCCAAGGTCGTCTCCAAGCTCCGGGGCATCGTGGATGGCGCCTGCGCTGACCAGAAGGCCGGCATCCCGGGCACAACTGTCGTCGTGGTCGGGAGGGATGGCGAGGAGCTGTTTGCCCACTCTGCCGGTAAGAGGGGTGTTGCCTCGGAGGACCCAATGACTCTGGACAACATCTTCTGGATTGCTTCATGCACAAAGATGCTGACGGGCGTTGCGTGCATGCAGCTCGTCGAGCAGGGGGCCCTGAAGCTGGATGATGGGGAGTGGCTGGAGAATCTCATTCCTGAGCTCAAGGACTTGAAGGTGCTGAGGGAGGATGGGACGTGGGAGAACAAGAAGAGAGCCATTACCCTGCGAATGCTACTGTCTCACACAGCTGGGTTTGGATATACTTTCTTCAACGATAGGCTGAGGGACTGGACGTTTCCTGTGGGCGGAGATGAGTTCTCCGGGCGCTTTGACGACATCAAGTTCCCCTTGCTCTTCCAACCCGGCGAAGGGTGGGAATATGGCGTAAGTTGCGAGGCCTCACCTTCCTTTCCTGCTCTGATAACTGACCTTCTCTTGTTAGGTTGGAATCGACTGGGCCGGTGTAGCACTGCAGCGTGTGAGCGGGTTGACTCTGAACGAGTACCTGACCAAGCACGTGTTTCAACCCCTGGGAATAAAGGCCATGTCCATGATCCCTGACAGGGGTATGCGATCTAGACTGGCCTACATGAATGCCAGGGACCCAGATGGCAAGCTGCGGCCAAGAGATCACCTCCTCCGGCTACCCCTGGTGGTGAACCCTGATGACAAGGCTGAAACGGCTTCGGTATTTAACAGCGGAGGGGCAGGAATGTTTGCCAAGCCGCAAGACTACTGCAGTAAGTCAAATCACGTCGTCCGGAGTTTGCGCCGGTGGGGAATGATATGATACTGATGTTTTGCTGCAGAGGTGTTGGCCGTGCTGCTCAACGACGGCACATGTCCCCGGACCGGGGCCAAGATCCTGCGCAAGGAAACGGTTGACGAAATGTTCCGGAACCAGATCGAAAAGTTCCCCAACGCCAGCAGGCAGTTCATCCCAGCTTCCAAGCCCGATCTGACTAACCCGATCCCCGAGCTGTACCCTGTGAGTGGAAACCCGCCCCAGGGCTGGGGCCTCACGTTCATGCTGAGCAACGGCGGCGGCACGGGGAGGTCGACCCGAACAGGGCACTGGGCAGGGCTGCCGAACCTCTGGTGGTGGTGCGATCCCGAGCATGGGGTAGCGGGGATAGTGTGCACCCAGATCTTGCCGTTCGCAGATGCTCAGGTGCTGGGGCTGTGGGCGCAGGTCGAGGCTGAGGTGTACAAGGCCATCCTGTAGGTGTAGGTCGCAGAGGGTAATTTCGACGTGCAGTTGGGAGGTAGGCGGGGCATGGTTGAAGGGTCGAGTTTGGGCGGCTTAGGTAGCAGAGGAGTCAAGAAACTTTTTGAGTTCAAGAGCCTAATGCTACTTCGCGTGGAAGAGGGAGCCGGATGCAGTAACATGTCAACCAACGGCTGCAGCGTGCGTTGAAGTAAGGGATGAGCTAGGCTAGGTCAACGGCCAACGGGTAAGGTGAGGGTTGCAGAAAAGGGTTGATGTGCTCGGCAAGTTCGGTGAGAAAAGGGGGGACCAGCTCCCCGCAGCGGTGAAGGAGGCCCAATCAGTACGCTGACAGGGCCGAATAAGGTTCAATCGGCTCGGCACTAACTAGAACGGAAACCGTCAATCAAACGAAACGGTCCATTCGGCTCAAAAGGGGGGGCCAACAGGAGCCTCAGCAGGCCGGGGTTCGGAGTTCTGGATTCCCTCGCGTTGGTCCTCTGCGAGCTGATATGCACTCGGTACTTGGTTCCATGGCCAATTACAACCCTCTGTGACGTAAGCTTAGCAGCCAGCTCCCTGAAGCATCCCAGCAAAACGCGGGGAAAGGTTAGCGTGTGGATCCGGGGAAGCGGAGCTCAGCATGCGGAGAAATATAAGGAGGCTGGGTTTTTGGATATTTCCCCTCTCCCCCCAGCCTTTTCCCACACATTCCCTCACGCATGTCATCTCTCATCGACATAAACCCACGATAGCGATAAAAAAAACAGGACCCTGAAAGCTGTCATTGGCCATCTGCCTCCCCGGTCTCCAAGGCCCCGTTATCGGACCCTTTTTGCCCCACACCATGAAACGCCATCACTATGCCTGCGATCAGTGCCGCAGGTCGAAGCGTGCCTGCGACGCAGAGCCTCTCCAGCTGCCGGACCGCGACTACCTGAGCAGCACGACCATAGTCCTGGGTGAACGGCCTGGTGAGTGTGTTCCCGGCGTATGCGAGCCGCCCCGTCCTCTCGGTTTCGCGGCGCGACGTGAGGCATTTTAGCTAATAGGGGTTAACGTTGCCGACATCTCAGCCTCGGGGCAAGACACGAAGCCATGCTCGTACTGCACCAAGACCAAGAAGCAATGCACCATGAAATGGGCCTGGTCCCAGGTCCAGATAACAGCTGCTCTGGCCGCGGCTGAGGAGACTCGCTTGGAATGCATGATCCCGGCAAAGCGGGCGAGGAGCGACAAGGGTCTTGAGCCTCGAGCGAGGGCAGCGACCGCCGACAACGCGTCTTTTTCGTCACTGTCAGCGTGTGAACCTGAAATTCCGCAGCAGGAGCCTCAACAACAGGAGCTATTCATCCAGGAGAGCGTGTTTCCAACCCTCGATCTGTCGGCGCCGTTCCCCGACAATTCCCTAGATGTCCTACCATTCGGCACCATGCCGCCGGATACCGGTCTGCCAAGCGCTGGCTTTGAGGCCTCGTCTTTTGAGGATATGACGGGGTCGACGGGCTATCTTTCTGAGACTCTGGGCCCGGACTTTTCTGCTTGCTCGGAGAGCATCGATTCCCAGGCGGCACCCGAGGTCCAGTTCAACGACTGCTTCTCGACCGCGTCGCAACCACGGAGGCCAAGCGCTACCAGCTATAGATCTGCTTCTCGCTCTGGCTCGAGCCATAATGGGAGCGAGAATGACTGGGCAAGGCCAAAGCGGCGTCGCACATCGCGGGGCTGGAATGGACACCAGAATGGACACCAGGCTAGCTCCCTGTCGCCCTTCTCTGTCGACCAGACGATGATGGCGAGGTCCAACAACCAGTTCATCTCGTCCAATCTCTTACAAATCTATCACGATGTCCTTGAGCACAACCTTTCCTGCTGGCTGACCGAGGTCACGTGTCCATATAGAGCGCCAGGGTACAATGCCGCCAACGCCGCCGGCTCACCTGCGCTCACGGAATGGGGCTCGTCGTGGTCAAACAGGATATACCGTCGCACTGTCAAGCTCGACACCGTCGCCCAGTCTACGAAGCTGATACAGCTAAGTCGAAATGATGACCACGCAGCCAGCAAAGCACTTCACCTCGCCATCATGGCCTTTGCCACGCAGTGGGCCCAAGGTAGTCGGCGCCAGAAGGAGCGCTATCCTGCGCTCGCGGACATTGTCGAGGATGAACGACCAGAGGACTTTCTTGATGAGATTTCTGAGGAGTTCGATCGCAACATCCAACGCCATTTCTGGGAGCAAGCCCAACGGGCGCTACAGGATGTGGCCGATGTGGAGTCGTATCGAGTAGCCTGTGCCGAGTTGATCTTTGGGTTGACACAAAAGCCCTGGGCCCCTGACGACGACACACGCTTCTCGAGTAACGACCTAGACTTTTTAATCCGGCAGGAGAACAAGTTCGACCCAAGCTCATTGGTAGAAGAGCTTGGCGACGTCATCAATAGGGATGGTCCGCCGGTGTATATGGAGAGGGCAGCTCGAAAGATGCATGCCCTCAAGTTTCAGTTCGACTCGACTCGAAGGGGCCTCGGCGGGCCTAAAGCTGGGAAGAAGGGCAATGAGACACTTGCCCTGATGACTCCCGAAGATCGAAGTACTGTTGGCTTACTGTACTGGCTCGCTGTGATGTTCGACACCGTATCGTCGTCCATGAGCGAGCGGCCTGTCGTGGTGGCTGATGCGGACAGCCAGCACGACGATGCCCTTGATGGGCTTGAAACACCCGACAATGGGCGCTGGAATGTCCCTCTCTTTATTCAGGACAGTTTGGATCAGCCATACCGTATTGTCCATTGGCCTTGTTCATACGAGGCTGCCGCTGAAGCTGTCACCAAGTCGGCCCCCGTAAAGGTATTGCTATATCGACATGTTTCATATCTGCAAAACATCCTGAGGAGGGGCGGTCGTGGAGAGAAGGTCGAAGAGATCATCCGGAACACGACGTCGGTGTACCGCTACTGGAACATGACTCATGGCGCCTTCTTTAAGGAGCTATTGCATGACTACGCGTCTGTGCCGGGTCGCCTCCAGAGTTGGTTTGTCTGCATCTCTGCTCACTGGCACCTTGCTGCCCTCATGCTCGCCGACCTCATCGAGTACGTGGATGAGAATGAGCTAGGTGTGACCACCGCAACTCACAGCCGTCTATCCAGTAAGATGGCCACGAGGATCCGGGAAGCTAGCGCGAGAGAGCTTTCCGACCTAGCAAGAGTTTCGACTCCTGACGAGGAGCTGGGGAATACTATGATTGCGCCTCAGCTCTCGCACTTCCACCACGCGGTCAACGAGGCGACCATCCTGACAGAGCCCTGGACCATCATCCTGATCCGGGCCTTTTCAAAAGCAGCTGTTTTACTGATCAGCGAGGCGAATGACTTTTTGGAGTTTGGTCTAACAACGAGGGGTAATAACGGCGGCCACGACTTCCAAGAGAGTCTGTGCCGCGCGGAGGAGTGCGTAAAGGGACTGTGGCTGTTGGGCAAAAAGTCTGACATGGCGCGCAAGGTTGCTGACACGTTGTCTTCGGCGATGAACAAGTTGAGGGTGTAAATTGAAAACATACAACGGCGTGGCATTGGGTACCGGGGAAATTTATTCACTTCATTGGGTATAGGGGTGTAAATTAGCCAAGGGTTTATGATAATAATGATATGTCAAGGTGCACAACATGATGTGCTTTGCTGGGTAATGCCTATGCTACCTATTGTGTTAGCAGAAGTACTTGCCCGTGCGATCGGCCGGACCGGATCCAATACAACTATATTACGCCTATTCTACATGACTGTCCTTAAACCTCTTGATCTTGCCTGACCTAGTTGAACTTATATAAAACTGTCGTTGTGACTCTTTTGTCAGAAGGTTGGCGAGACAGCACTATCCCTGGACCTCACGCACTGTATAATTGTATGCAAGTCTCTAGTTTGAGATTTGCTTTAATATGAGCAATGCTTTACAGAGTATTCGGTCAAGGCGAAACGCAGCTGTTCCAAGCCCCGCCTCAGTCGAGACTAAAACTTGACATGGTCTCGCTCTGAACTGAGGCTAGAGTGCGACGAGCGAAGCGGAATGGCCATTGCCACCCAGCGCTATTTTAAGTGTTCGGGGGCCAATAGCCAAGTGAGCCACTGACATTGTCAGGACATCCGATGCCATGGCCACAAGACAGCTGGGAAAGCAGGGCCACTGGAGGCGAGAAGAGTCTCCTCTTCACCCGGTCGACTGGTGAGCCGAAAAGATAATTATGGAGCTATGTCAAGGCTTCATCCCACAATAGGCCCGAAATAGGCCTATCTCGCTGATGTCTGAGCCGAGTCTCCTATTTACCAGTTCAAGCTTGAGAACTTGCACAGGAATATTTAAACTTAATAAGTGTGTACCCCAGTCGTAGTCTTCGAGATTGGACTAAAGCACCTGGTACAATTTAGAAGCATGGCTTGGAGGAAGAAATTTCAAAAAGAGCTGGCAGGGCGTGCGTGATGGTGGCGTTAGGGCAGGCGGATCTTAATCTTCTGCCCTTGGATGCTGTCGCCTCTGGAATCAGGACAAACTGGTTAGACAGTGGCAAGGTATTTCGACTTAAGAGAAACAATACCGGCATCGAAGCGACGCCCGATAATTGCTTTATCATGATGTTTGGATTGACACACCAGTACAAGGGGTCTCTTCTGATTCAGCTGATGCGTGCATGGGAGGTCCTGTTTTCTTGTTTTAACCCCACACAAGCATGGGGTCTCTCAGGGGCTCTGCTCCCCAAGCGTTCCTACTTTGGGGGCGTGAGAGAAAGCAGAGGAGACATTCATCGGCCCCTGGCCGAGCCAGCTGCCCTGATGTGTCACAAAAACTGCAACCCCAAGCTGTTCCTCGTAGCGAGCGGAGACATCGTATGCCCGACCCTCGCGTCGGTAGATAGATTTAGTACCAGGCTTAGCAATGTGAATCTGCGTTGCCAACAATGGGGGAATAATTAATCATAAGCTATGATCAAGGTGAACGATCCCGAATTCACAATTGAATAAAAATGCAGACATTCAGACCGACGTTGTCCACAAACACACAGGCTAGCGGTTTATTTATGATACAGAACTAATAGCTCCCCAGGTGAACTTCGCTGACAAGTATCTTGACGAGACAATGAGAGGACATCGTCGTGGATCCCTCGGTTGCGGGCTTCTAGACAGGATTCTCTAGTTTCATCCTGCTTATCGTCGGTTTAACTTTCCTATAGTTTGCGTATTAGTCGATCAATGGGTGCATCGAAACTCCATTATGTTACTACGAGTTGATCCGTTGGAATCATAGTGCTCTACTCGGAACAGCCGTTTCGACACCCATCCGTCCAATGGCTCTGCGTCCGAACTAAGCAACTTCAACGCCAACATACCTAGGGTCTCGTGTTAGTTTTAGTTGCGCCATTTGAGTTTCCGAGTAGATCAGGATTAGACGATATCGGCCATGCCGGTTATTATCGCTCCTACATGTCAACGGTGCCTCTTCATTTATTCTCCTCGTTTTCGGGGTTAGCGATAGCCACGAGGCTGGTGGTTCGCCAAATTGGGAGAAAAGTGGATCGCAATGCTCTGGGAAGGAAGGTGGGAATTGCGCTTCGACTTTCCTTCCCAGAGCATCTTGGCTCCATAGCTCCAACCCTCCGGAGCCCCAGTAGTCTCTCTATTTCTTTCGTAATACGCCGATGACCTGACCCAGACGAGGAATTCTTGTACGTAATTCCCCAATGACAAAGCCTCAAGACCTTGCTCAACCCCAATCTTCCCCAGTTTGACGATGGGTTTGCGTGCGGGGTTTGTTGTTATCATGGGAGGAACATGTTGGAGATGAATGAGAGTCTCGGGGTCGAGCGTGTTTGTATAGTCTCGTCAAAAGCCGCTTGCTAGGTGTCAAGACGTTTTTCTACAGCATTGCCCGCGCGAGTCATTCTCGCGGTCTCTAAGCCAACGCAAGCTACCCGGGATTGTCACCGCCCAGTAGGCTGGGCACTCCGATACTCCCCCGATGGCTTTGAATCTACGCCCTATCGCCTCCACATGCTCTCCCAAACACCGAGAAAAATTTGGTTGCCAGACATACTGACTCGGAGAATGGCTTAAGCGGAAAAGAAAGGCTTAAAGTCCTGCCGTGGTTCCGGGTGCTCTAGTCGCGCCATAATCCACCCATCCGAGGATGAAGCTTCGGCAAGGAACATGGCTGTCATTGCTAGTTACCTATCAGATTGCGGGCGTGATGTTATTGGAAAGCGTAACGACATTCCGTCAGGCCGAGCAACCCCCTATCACACGGGATGGACCCTCGTTCAGTGGCTCCTTTTCGCCCCAGGCCCACGGACAATCCCCACGGGGAACACGGCCCAAAGACAGGGTCGAATGCCTATCTAGCTACAAGTGGTCGGGGCTTTGTTGTGGTATATAAATCCTGCGCCGTCTCGTGGGGAGGAGTTGTGGATTTATACTCTTGACCTGCATCCTTCCCCTCGAGCCCAACCTCGCTCGTCATCAATCCCCTCCCCTCTACCTGCATCTCGCAAAGTGGAAACCTTTATTCATGAGCGGCAATGGGTTACGAGAGTTCTAGCAAGATGAATCACGACAAGATCGCGACCGACTCTGACGCCATCGCCCCGACCGAGAAACCACAGGATGATGAGATTCACCGAGGGGCCTCATTTGAAGAAGTCCCCAGCCAGGCTCTCCAGACGGACCTTGAAAAGGAAAAGACCATCCAAGGAGACGCCCACTTCCACCGTCTAGGATGGAAGCGCCTGACTATCGTCCTGATCGTCCAGGCCATTGCCCTGGGCAGCCTGAGTCTCCCAGGTGCCTTTGCTACACTTGGCATGGTGCCTGGTGTCATAGGTAAATCCTCAAGAATCACGGAAAAGATGATTCAAATTGACATGTACTTTCAGCCTGTGTTGGGGTCGGCCTCATCGCCATGTATGCGAGTTACATGATCGGTCTTGTCAAGCTCAAGTACCCCCATATTGACCACTACGTCGACGCCGGACGGCTTCTGGCAGGTGGATTCGGCGACAAAGTCTTTGCCGTCATCTTTGTTGGCCTGTTGGTTCTAGCCACGGGCTCACACTGCTTGACGGGCACGATTGCCTTTGTCAGGATTACGGGAAGCGGTATTTGCACTCTCACGTTTGGCGCTATCTCGGCCATTATCCTGCTTGTCCTTGCGATCCCGCCGTCATTCACTGAGCTTGCTATCCTCGGTTATGTCGACTTTGCGTCGATTATTCTTGCTATCGGAATTACTATTATTGCCACTGGTATTCAGAGGTCAGACGCGCCCGGTGGTCTTTCGTCCTCGACCTGGTCCGCGTGGCCGCAGGATGACCTTTCTTTTTCTCAAGCTCTCGTTGCCCTTTCGAACATTGTCTTCTCGTACGCTTTTGCCGCCGCTCAGTTCTCTTTCATGTCAGAAATGCATACTCCCACCGATTTCACGAAATCCATCGTCACCCTCGGCGTCACAGAAATCATTCTATATACAATCACTGGCGCCGTCATTTATGCCTTCGTTGGGCAGGACGTGCAGTCCCCGGCTTTGTTGTCGGCAAGTCCTTTGGTGTCAAAGGTCGCATTTGGAGTCGCCTTGCCCGTTATCTACATCTCCGGATCGATCAATGCCACGGTTGCCTGCCGCTTCATTCACGGGAGGATGTTCAAAGACTCAATCACGCGATATATCAATACCACCAAAGGTTGGGTGACTTGGCTGGCCGTCGTTGCCTTCATCACCTTCCTCTCTTGGCTTATTGCCGAGGCCATTCCCTTCTTTTCTGAGCTGCTTTCGATCTGTGCGGCTCTTTTCATCTCAGGCTTTTCGTTCTGGATCCCGCCTATCATGTGGCTCAGACTTTTGAAGGAAGGGAACTGGTACGACAAGCACAACCTTAAGCGGGCGATTCTCAACTTTATCGTCTTTGTTGTGGGTTTCTTTATCTTTATTTGCGGCACGTACGCTAGTATCGATCAGATTGTGAGTTTGGAGTCAAGTACTGTCATTAATTACAGTGGAAGCTAACTTGGGTTCAGATTCTCAAGTTCAAGAAAGGCGACCTTGGCAGGCCGTTTTCTTGCAACGCAGCCTAGAAGCAAATGTGCAGTGTGAAGGGAGCGTCCTGTCAGAGGAATTTTAGTGGAAAGTGGGCTACGACCCGAGGACTGTCATAGAAATGACGTCGTGAATAACTTATTTATTTTATGGGATACTTTTGGTATAGAAACGCCGTGCTTCATGTGTCTGGAATCGAGTGTGACTATTGCCGTTATGACTACAACTTCAGCGCTCGAATTGAAAGAGCCCGGAACATGGCCATGAACAACACAGCCTGAATATGTACTTCCAACTTGGATATCTTTTCGTGGTAGAATATGTTGGATCGCCGTCGACAGGTTGTCACAAGAAATACATATGCTTGAAAACTATGAGGAGTTATTTCTCAAAATTGTGTAGCATAAATCAACTCTTAGTGATAGAGAAATCAATTTTAAGATTGAAAGTCATCGAAGACCTGATCATTCGCTCTCATGCCGAAGTGCCTTGGAAATAGCCTCCATGCCAGCTTGAAGCCCCTCCCTCGTCGGCCATCCAAATCCGACCCGGAAGTAGGCGTCAGACATCTCAAACCAATGCCCAGGGCCGACATATGTGCCATAATTCTTCAGTAGCCTATCGTAAAATCGCGCGTAGCCACCAGCTGGCTCACGCTTGATGTGAGGAAAGCAAACCACGCCGCCAGCAGGCTTGACCCATTCAAGCAGATCGT
Source organism: Fusarium sp. JS1030 (assembly GCA_000966855.1). NCBI lineage: Eukaryota > Fungi > Ascomycota > Sordariomycetes > Hypocreales > Nectriaceae > Fusarium > Fusarium sp. JS1030. The sequence goes on from JWIW01000019.1 coordinate 84,510, forward strand.
CTTTCTCGATCCAGGCAGATACCATTTCCAATCGAGTCTTCATTTCCTCACAAGTTGATGCGAGTATCGTCTCCTTCTTTGAGAGAATTTGCTGGGCGATCCACTCGTTGATGACGCTTCCGCTGATGCTAATTTGCTCCTTAGCCGCTAAGAAAGTCTCCTGGAGCTGCTTGTCCTGGGTAATGACCCAACCCAAGCGAATTCCTGGAATACCGTAGGACTTGGAGAGTGAGCTCACGCTGAGGACATGGGATCCGAGGGACGCGGCAACAGGTAGTTGAGTTCCGTAATGAACATCTCGGTAAGTCTCGTCAACCAAGAGCAGACAACCCCTTTCCTTTGTAACCGCCACAAGTCTGTCCAGAGAGGTTCTCGAGATCAAGGTACCCGTCGGGTTGTGTGGGCATGTGATGGAAACAAGCCTGGTCTCGGGCTTTATGGCTCGCTCGATGGCCGCGATGTCAGGCTCGAAACCGGCGCCAAAAGTAAGGTCGATATAGGTGATTTCGCATCCGATCGCTTTTGGAGTCTCGAGGTTCGTCGCATAATTCGGGCGTATAACGACGAGGTGGTCCTTGGGTGTCAACTGCGAAGTGGCGATGATAAAGAGTGCACCAGCGGCGCCACCAGTGATGAGAACATCATCTGTATGGAGGCCTGTGCCACGCACAATCTCCTTTCGAAGCTCGGTGCTGCCGCGATGTTCATTGTAAAGAAGAGTGAGATCGGGAATGGTTAGACCGAGAGAGCCCAGAGTCTGGTCGGTGATGGAGCTCTCGGAGAGGTTGAACTTGATCTTGTCGTAGCCATACTCTTCCGGCGACTCGACTTCGATGGGCATGCGAGTGTACTTCATGGTGATGGATATTCTGTGATAGAGAGCCTAGAAAGTTGTGTGATGAATTCTGCTTCTCCTCGATGGAGTCACAAACCAGGACTCCCCTTTATGCAAGGACGATAGCATCATAACGAGTCAAGCTGGGTGCAAAGAAACGGTTGATTATCTTTCGGGTATTGGACCCGATGACATTTGGGCGCGCCCAAGTGACAAGATGTAAAGTCTGGATGACTTTTGAACGTTGTCATGAAGATCTATTGACCGATGAGAGCCGGGCTGGTCAAGATACCATCGTCCCAGTACAATCACTCTGTAGATCCAGACGATATCAGGGAGAGTAAATAGTGGGCCAGCGCGTTCCCTGAGCATTATGATTAGCCGAAACTAGCCACATCGGTTCGACCTTCCATCCGTAGCCACTCGAGGAAGGAAGTTGGGAGCGAGTTAGTGGGGACGAAGCCTCGTGTTACCTATCCTGCACCACTGAACGAGTCATATCCGAGGTCATTCTGGCTGATTAGAATGCCGAATCTGCATGTTAGCCTCAAAAAAAACTTCTGGTGTCAATACCTTGCCATTAGTTAAAGCTTCTTTTGCATCCAGGTCCGTCAGAGTGAGACCAAACACACTCCTCCACAACCGCCCCAAGGACCCATCCCACCATGACAACAAGCACTCTGTTCTACAATGGGCGAATCTTGACTGAAGCTGGAGCCGGCCTGAATGGCCAGGCCAAATTCTCGGATAGCTTGCTGGTGCAAGGGTCAAAGATCGCCGCTATTGGATCTCGCAAGGATATCACTCCCGACGATAACCAAGTCGCAGAGGTTGACCTCCAGCAGCGAGTTATGCTGCCGTCCTTTATCGACGGACACATGCATCTTCTTCTTTTGGGCCAGTCACTTCGAAAGGTGGATCTCTTCCGCTGCAAGAACCTTGAGGATATTCGATCAACCATTAGGGACTATGCCACCGCGAACCCCGAAGTTCCGACCATCATGTGCAAAGGGTGGATGCATTTCATGACACCTGGTGGGGTCACAGCGGCGATGCTCGACGATATTGACCCGCGCCCTATCTTTATCGACAATAGTTCACTACACTCATGCTGGTGCAACACCGCCGCACTCAAGGTCCTAGATGTTGCCGATATGCCAGACCCGGCGGGAGGCAAGATCTACCGAGATGCTGACGGCAAGCCGTCGGGTGTGTTGGATGAGGGTGCGATGATGTCCATTATCTGGCCATATCAAGCAAAGTCATCTCCCAAGGAAGAGCGGATAGAAGCCATTCGCGCCGCCGTCCAGGAGTATAACGCGGCGGGCTATACCGGTGTGGTTGAGATGGCCATGGATGAAGAGGCCTGGGATGCCCTCGTGACTCTCACTACATCAGAACCAGATCTTCCTATCCACGTCTCAGCATACTGGCTTATCAAGCCCACCGCCGACCTCGAAGCCAATTCGAAGCAGGTTCGTCGTGCGATTGAGTTGAGCAAGCAATTCAATACCTCCACCAGCCCCAAGATCCGGGTAGTGGGTATTAAGCTGATCTGTGACGGCATTATTGACGCCTGCACTGCCTATCTCTCACAGCCATATGCACCCGCTGGTTGTCCACCTCCGATTTGGGAGCAAGAGCATCTTGAGCCCGTGGTTCAAGAAGCCGATGCTGGGGGACTACAGGTCGCGCTCCACGCCATCGGCGACGCCGCAATCAAGATGGCCATCGATGCGATCGAGAAGTACGGTACTGCCGGGCGGCGGCATCGCATCGAACACCTCGAGCTTGCATCACCAAAGGATGCTCAGCGGCTGGGCGAACTCGGCCTCACGGCATCTGTTCAGGCGGTTCATGCGGATCCATCCATCTTGCAAGACTGGCCAAAACTGCTTGGCGAGGACCGCTGCCAGCGAGCCTTTGCCTATCGCGAGTTCGCTGATGCCGGTGCTCTGATGGCTCTGGGCAGCGATAGCCCGACATCTCCTTGGCTACCTCTACATAATCTCTACGTTGCCACCACGCGGCAATCGTCTAGGAAGCCAGGTTATGGCAAAACTGTCAACGAACATTTCCGGCTTGGCCTGTGTGAGTCGATCGTCGCGGCATCTGGAGGTGCGGCTCATAGCGTGTTTGCTGAGGACCGCACGGGAACCCTAGCGGTGGGAAAATCGGCAGATCTCGTTGTTGTGGACATGGTGTGGGATCCGAATTTCTTGCTCAAGGCTGAGGTAAATGAAACTTGGTTCGAGGGCCGTAAAGTTTGGGGTAAAGAGCATAAATAGCAATTGATCAGGTTAAACATTAAATGAACCAAATGAACCTCCTTGCCCTTTGGGGGTGACAGCTCCGTGTAGTCTAACGTGAATAGGTAGGTTGGCATAGCACATAATGCCGGAGACTATCAAGACCCTCCATGTAACTACGCTAACCATAATACGCAGACCTCAATCCAGGTCACTAGGTAATAGTTGTAGAGATGGCTATTTAACGTCTCAATTCTAATAATGCCCTCTTGCACTGTGATTAAATTTCAAGGAGCTGAGCCAGTCTTCGACAAAGTAATATCTTCCCCCTCAAGTTTCATATCCTTCCAACCCTCCATGACAGTCGCTCCCATGCTCTCATAGAAACGAATACCTGCCTTGTTCCACTCCAGTACCCTCCACTCCATCCTAGAACCCCCTACAGCCCGCAGCTCTTCACCCAAACCGTCAAACAGGCGTTTCCCCCACCCATTTCTTCGCTCCGAGGGCTGCACGTAGAGATCCTCGAGATAGATACCCGGAGCTGCGCGCCAACTCACGTAGCAGTAAAAGTAGATCGCCATGCCTGCGGGAGCCCCGTGCTTATTGAAAGCTAAAAGGCAGCGCGCTGGGCGATGAGGTGAAATCAGATCCGTGCCCTTTACAGTAGCTGCATTGTCGTCCTCTTCAGGGTCGAAGGCTATGGACTGGTGGAGCAGGTCCTCGGTGGCAGTGACACTTGAGAGCTCATTTTGGTAGTCGGCAAGCTCTTTGGTGAAGGCTAGAATAATTGGCACATCTAGAAAGGTGGTGAGTAACTCGTTGGTTATATATGATTCATAGAGCTATGCATCAGGCATCGGCTGGGGGTTTCTGGTTGCGACTAACCACTGCGTCGTGCGTGCCGAATATGGCCTTTCTGAAGCGTCATGGCCGTTCGTGCACAAGTTGATGTAATGTGGGTGAGGTTGAGGGGCCGACGAGAGGCCAAGTAAAAAATTCTTGCAAGAATGGTTGGTTTTATCGGGTGTCAACTACTGCCAAGTTCTTTTGCACGAGGTGAAGACTTCTTGTCTTCCTAGTTGTCATGTCAATTATCATTTCATTTTGGTATTAGAATGACAACCGGTATGTCAATCTAGTCAATCTAGTCATTCTACTGTACGCCCTAGTGTGGGACTTGACCTAGCTCGCCAGAGGAAGGTCGAGGCGAATGGTGGGGAAGTCCTCGGTATTACCTCTAGATCAATTGATAGAAATCGGGAAATCGCCCACTTTAGGCATTTTACTATTCGATCAGAATAAAACAACAGAACTTATTGGGTTGGTCAAAATAGGTGGTTGTGCCAGACATGATCGTCTGCTCCAAATTCGTAGGCTTTTTGTCGCTGGCGCTCTTCAAGGTAAGGGTCTCCCAAATTACCAGGTCTCCCCTCGCACCACTCGAAGGATCCACCGATAGGCATTGACCTCGGAATAGCCAGCTCATTGTTCCAATAGCAGCAATTGATGTCCAAACTGCGAGTCAAACTAGATGCCATCTTCTGACGATCGTCTTCCCGCAAGCTACATCCCTGCGTCCGACCACTTTGCATCCTCGAGGTGGGCGTTTTTACCGCGTTGAAAATACACGCATCAAGAAATTGGCTGTAAAATCAGATGTTAAGTAAGGGTTGTGAATCCCAAGGCTGACATGCTGATCAATATGGCTCCAGCGTCTTGAAATCAAGCTTTGTTAAACCAGGATTGTGATTATCGTACCGCCTGAAGCATTCAATAAGTTAAATACATCTCGTCTGTAAAATGAGACTTCACACATATCATTGGAATATTCGTTCCATCAGAATTGAGCATGTTTATATCTGAATCTTTCCTGCCGCCAAGGCTTCCTGACGTTTGAAAAAGGGAAAAAAGAAAAAAAGAAAAAAGAAAGAAGGAAAGAAAACCAGATTAATGTAAGGACCGGTGCTTCATCCTTCTCCTTACAGTCCTAGACNGGAAAGAAAACCAGATTAATGTAAGGACCGGTGCTTCATCCTTCTCCTTACAGTCCTAGACGAGACGAAATAGCGTATGGATTCGTTAATTACGAGGATGAAGTGATCTACCCGAGTCGTGATGCGCAGGATAAGGAATGGACTTCATCCACCTGCCTGGATTTAGAAGCCAGAAGGTCAATCAAAACCGCTAGCCTCTGTAGTAAGTGCTTGTGAATTATCGTTGACTAGTTCATACTCATGGAGGGAAATGAACTTGCTAACGGCAGGGAAATCACACGCTCGAACTTGCTAATCAAATTTGTTACAGTCCTTTAGCTCCCAGCGGTGCTCCGTATGAACCGAATGGTGTCAGCCAATTTTGAGTTAAATGCCGAGTGTCAACGTAATTCGGCCATTGATTTCCTTACTCACAAGTACCGAGCCTTCGAGATTACTTGGGGGGCCTAAAAGTCGGCCCCCCAAGTAGCCATTGTGATGCCGTCCTTCGTCCAACATGGCTCAGGCCGTATAGTTACAATATTCATTGTCTGTGCGTATATTGTGAGTGACTAGGCATGTTACCATAAGACGATGGCTTTCAGACCTTATCGGCTTTAGAAATATGGCAGTTGAAGACAATATCTTTTATGAAAGTATCGGTATTGCAAAACAACCGGATAGCTAGACAAATTTATTTAACCTAGAATTTTGAAAGATCTGAACCACAGCGCCGAGAAAACTAGAAACGGTTGCGTGCTTCTGTGTTCTTACTTTAGCCAGTTCAGAGCAATTGTCCACGAAGAGTCTCGTCGTTTGCACTGAACCAGACCTCCGGTACCACTTTGTATGGCCTTTCAGCTAACAATTATGCACTCACGGAGATCTGCGTCATGAACACTGTCGACGGATGTAGGCCCTGCCGTTCTACCCTATGCGTTCTTGAGCGCTTTGGCCAAGTCACATCCTACGGCAGATGGCTGATCTTGAGCCGCTGTAAAGCGGGGTTGCCAATTTCCCGGGAAAATGGAGAACCCTGAGATTAACAAGCCTTAACTCTGTCGTTGAGGTTGCTGTAGGAGATACGCCCGCAGATTAATCCCCAGCTCCTGATCATCATCCATCGCGCTCTGCCGGACTCGTTCTACCCCGCAAAATGCGACGGTCGACGGCCTAGCAAAAACGGCCGAAAGACCGGCGCGAGCATAACCCCTGTTAGCGCTTACCTGCCACGAGGAGGTCTGAAGCTAGAAGGACACTCTGATCGATCTTCGTTCTAGGAGCCTCATGACGGCCCATCGCTGCGGGTGACGCGGGTGGACCGCTGTTCACCTCGAACCGATGGTAATATGTCATGACAAACTTCAAGAGAGAAGACGAACTGACAGGTGCATCTGCAAGATAAATGACTGATTGATGCGGATGGTACTGTATGCGTCTGAACTCTGTCAACTCACCAACGCGGTATTGGTTGGATTCTCAATGCCGGTGTGTTACACCAAGGTTTCTGGGCCCCGGGGGATGGCGTTTCCCCTCGATGTCTCATCGGGGCGGATCTGCATACGGTGATACGACTAGTACAGGGGCCGTTGACAGCTAAGCTGGGTGCCCCAAAGTGATTAAGTTGGCACACTCTCTCGCGGCTTTCGCGGTTCTGTCACCGCAAACTTGTCTACCGCAAGACATCTCCCGACATGGCGCCAATATAGACCACTAATTGACCGAAGCTGTTACATACGACCATACCCACCGGAGAACTCGGGATCCCGTCCGCTCTCCCATAGTCAAGCCAGTGAGGGGCGGATTAGTAGTTGGTCGGTGACGACCAGCGAATCCCCGCTGTTGTATGTTTTTTTGCCTTTTTTTTTGCTGCGCCCGCTGTACCCCGCATCTTACATTGAAGTTTGCCAGGGTGGATGCAACACAGCTCGCATTCAGACAGTCCGGCATCGACGGAAATCAGTTACTCCGTACCGCAACTGTTGTACTGAGGCACAGCATGTGTCGTATCGGTTCGTCATCTTCTCGTAATCTTATTTTTGGACATTGATAAAAATACTGGCTGCAGTGCCGAGAAACTGGCAAGAGCGATCGTCGAGTTGCGGTGCTCCTTCCGCAATTCTGGGGTGCAGGTTTGCGGGGTATGGGGGCAGGAGCCACAGACCCTATTCGTCCGGTAACAAGTGGACATATCGACATGGGTAGCTTCTAGAGCTGGGCGTCTGCGACCCTGCACAGCCGTCGTAATCTGATGGCGGCTGGATGTCTCGGTAGCTTGCTGGCTCGTCGTGACTGGCTCGACCTGTTCCTAACCACCGGGCGTTGCGGCAAGAGATGGAGGCTTCGGGGAGATGGAGGTTTCCCGATCCGGGCAGCTCAACGTGGGATGGTGCGGAGACGATTTATCCAGCAGAGCTTGTGTGGGTCAATGTGACACATCGAGTCATGATCTATATGGCGGATATCTATATGCGGGACGAGGGATGACGGGAAGAATTGCAGATTCATCGGGGAGGTGGAGACGGAACAATTGAGATGCAGTGTGATTGTACGGCCATGCCATGAATTGTAATGAGTGAGTTCCACCTAGTGATTGCAGTTGATGCTACGAGCAGATACCGAGTCGTGCAGGACGGCAGATTGTCTCTGTAACAGTAAGCTCGCACTCCTTCTCCTGAGCTGCAGCCAAGAAAGGTGTTGGTCCAACCACACTGGCCAATGCATTCAAGCTGATACAATGAAACCATACTCCGCAATCTTGTTCCCCGGATGACCCTGCGATGCATATGCCATTGGTGCCCGCAGTTTCTCGAGAGGGGGTTGGTCTGCGATGATGAACGTTACGATACTCCTTTGAGCCAGCATTGCGCATCCCAGCTTGATCCCGGAGGTGTCTCGGCATCTGGAGTCCTGCCATGATCGGTCCTGCATTTGCGGTGGTCGTGAAATGTCTATAAAGGTCCCAGAGGGCTTTCAATTCATGTGTCATAACAATCCTCACCAAGTCTGGAACACATCAACATAACTCATTCTGGTGAATCATCAATCATGGCGTCAAGTTATGAGCAACACAAGAGCGGCCTGCCCGAGGAGTTCGACATCATCGTGTGCGGTGGTGGCAGCTGTGGCTGTGTCGTTGCAGGAAGACTGGCCAACCTCGACCACAACCTCAAGGTTCTCCTGATTGAGGCTGGAGAGAGCAACCTCAACAACCCTTGGGTCTTCCGCCCTGGTATCTACCCACGGAACATGAAGCTTGACTCTAAGACGGCTTCCTTCTATGAGTCTCGACCCTCCAAGGTAAACTAAGAAGCTTATAGGCTGTGAACGTAGACCATGCTAACACATTGATAGTGGTTGGCCGGCCGTAAGGCTGTGGTGCCCTGCGCCCACGTCCTCGGTGGTGGATCGTCCATCAACTTTATGATGTACACTCGTGCCAGTGCTTCTGATTGTACGTGACCACTACCCCTGAGGCCAACCCTGCCAGCAAAGATTGCTGAGCCCCATGGATGTTGCCGGTCCTATAAACCGGGATGTCTGAATTTGTTTCATCACAGTGGCTGACATGACGCAGATGATGATTTCCAGGCTGAAGGATGGAAGACTTCGGATCTCCTGCCTCTCATGAAGAAGCATGAAACATATCAGCGAGCCTCCCAGAACCGGGACATTCACGGCTTCGAGGGACCCATCAAGGTCTCCTTTGGAAACTACACGTATCCTATCAAGGACGACTTCCTCCGTGCTGCCGAGTCTCAGGGCATCCCCACGGTTGATGATCTCCAGGACTTGACGACTGGACATGGTGCCGAGCACTGGTTGAAGTGGATCAACCGAGACACTGGACGCCGAAGTGATTCTGCCCATGCCTACATCCACGCCACTCGGGCTCAGCACAGCAACCTGTACCTTGCTTGCAACACCAAGGTCGACAAGGTCATCATTGAGAACGGTCGTGCCGTCGGTGTCCAGACGGTCCCGACCAAGCCTCTCCACCCCGGAGAGCTCACGCCCAGGATTTTCCGAGCCAGACGCCAGATTGTCGTCTCTGGTGGAACCCTCTCGTCGCCATTGATCCTCCAGCGCTCTGGTATTGGAGACCCCAAGAAGCTTCGCGCTGCTGGTGTCGAGCCCAAGGTCGACCTCCCAGGAGTTGGTCTCAACTTCCAGGACCACTACCTCACCTTCTCCGTTTACAGGGCTAAGCCTGACACTGAGAGTTTTGATGACTTCGTCAGGGGTGATCCAGAGGTCCAGAAGAGTAAGTTGTCGATCTCATTCTTCTAGCCTTACCATTACCGTTACTAACAAACACTACAGAGGTCTTCGATGAATGGAACCTTAAGGGCACTGGACCCTTGGCCACCAACGGTATTGAGGCCGGTGTCAAGATTCGACCCACTGCAGAGGAGCTTAAGGACTTCGAGAGGTGGCCTACTCCTCACTTCACTGAGGGCTGGAAGTCCTACTTCAAGAACAAGCCCGACAAGCCCGTCATGCACTACAGCGTTATCGCTGGATGGTTTGGTGATCACATGTTGATGTATGATATATCAGCTGCCGAACACGAACTCACTCGCTAACATGGATACAGGCCTGCTGGAAAGTTCTTCACCATGTTCCACTTCTTGGAGTACCCATTCAGCAGAGGTTCCACTCACATCAAGAGTGCTGATCCTTATGAGGTTCCTGACTTTGATGCCGGTTTCGTGAGTCAGCCCTTTTATCGGTCTTCAAACTTTGGCATCACATTTACTAACTTGGACAGATGAACGATGAGCGTGATATGGTCCCCATGGTCTGGGGATACATCAAGTCCCGTGAGACGGCCCGACGCATGGACGCATATGCCGGTGAGGTTGAGAACATGGTATGTTGAACTGTTGCCCGAGACGAGGAATTGTTCACTGACTTGAGATAGCACCCGTTCTTTGACTACGACAGCCCTGCTCGCGCTCACGACATGGACCTGGACACCACCAACAAGTACGCCCTTCCTGGCAACCTCACTGCCAACATTGGACACGGAAGCTGGTCCTCTCCTCTTCCCAAGAACACCAGGGACCCTGCCGCAAACATCCTGAACTCCAACAAGGCGCACGTCCGTGAGGAGCTGCCCTACAGCGAGAAGGATATCAAGGCGGTCGAGGAGTGGGTCAAGCGCCACGTCGAGTCCACCTGGCACAGTCTTGGAACCTGCTCCATGGCTCCTAGGGAGGGTAACAGCATCGTCAAGCACGGTGTTCTCGACGAGAGACTGAACGTCCACGGAGTCAAGGGATTGAAGGTCGCTGATCTTTCCATCTGCCCCGACAACGTTGGCTGCAACACCTACTCCACTGCCCTGCTCATTGGTGAGAAGTGTGCTGTCCTCGTTGGCGAGGATCTTGGCTACTCGGGATCGGCTCTGGACATGAAGGTCCCTACCTACCAGGCCCCAGGAGAGTTTGCAATTCGCTACCGTCTGTAAAGGGCAGAAGGAAAGTGTTCAAAATCAGCGTCTGAATTGAAGCCGAGAGAGAGTATGCCTTGTGTGTATGGAGTCAGGTATGTGGGAGCAGGGGAAGGACCGATGTTTGTGCTCTCACAAATCATTCGTTGACAGACGATTTTATCTCAGAACGGTGACTTAATAAAAGACTGTATGAATTGTATAGCTATTTGCAAATTAATGATGAAAAGGGAGATTGCAAAAGCTCAACGGTAGTAAAGCTCGTGCGTGAATAGTAGCGCTGCAGCTGACGTCTTCTTGTACTCTGGTGTGATAGCTGCGCTGTCTGTTAGGTAAGGACGGAGATTCCTTGCCTTTGACATAGTCTCTCTGCTTACATAGTTAGATGCAATATATTTTACCAAGCAAGTTTAAGAGTCAGCTTTAACCTAAGGCCTAACAAGCAATCTTAGGCACACACAATGATTTCGTAAAGACATTAGACGACAATTACGTGTTCCGATTTATCTAGTCTTGAAGACTCAAAAATATAATAAATAGAACAAAGTCAGGGAACATTGACGGCCCGCATTCTATATAATGAGACTAGAACTCGGAAATCCTGACAGTATCGAAGATGAGTGGTAGTTAATTAACCTCCAACATGAGAATCATAAATAGAAGTCCATGCTAGCCAAACCAGACTGTATCGGAAATGCCTCATTCCGGAATCACTGGTGCCAGACCGATATCGTTGAGCACAACATCATCCAAACCAACAGCCAGCGTAACCCTGTTCTCGGTGGTGCATCGGAGTCTGAGTGTAAGCGTGATATCGCCACTGACGGGCTGGAACTCGGCCTCGAAAGGCGTGTACTGATTGACCGACGTGAAGGCAAGGGGCCACTGTCCGACAAGCGAACTCTCTTGCAGACCCTCCAGCTGACATGTAGCGTCACCGACGTTAGGAGCGGGGCTATCGAAGATGGCTGCAGAGAAGGAGAGGCGGAAGAGATGCGCGGTGCTGAGGCCGTTGATGGTCTGGTTCAGCTGGTTTCCGCCGACCGCCCAGTTGTTCTCAACCAAGAATTGGCTACTTGTCATCAGCGAGGTCTTGGGCAAGAGTTAAAGAGGGAGAAGGCTTACACGTAGTGAGACGGCGAGTTGGCTCGGTCGACGTTCTCAACAATGTCACCAGTTCTTGTGCTCCAGTCCACATTGACTTCGTCTTCAAAGTCGCCGTTCCGGATGAGGTTCTCGAGAGTCGGCTCCGCTGACTGAGAGGTTGTGGTCGAGGCCTCAGTTGTGGTGGCAGATTCAGTCACCGTGGTCGAAATCAAGGTGATGAAGCCCGATGACGAGATGGTAGCTGTGGATGTGATCTCAGTAGACGAGGAGTCAACATCAGTAGACGTTGCGGTTTCAGTCGTCGCAGTGTCGACGACGCTGGTTGTTGTTGACAACGTAGTCCATGTTTCCGAGCTAGATGCGGTTGCAGTCTCAGACTCGGTGGCTGAGGTTCCAGTCGTCGAGATGAGCGCAGACGATGTCGTTCTGTCGGGGCGACACAACGGGCGAGCACTGGCCGCATGGAGCAGCGCAGCACCAAGGATGGTGCACAGAGAGATCCAGCGCATCTTGAGGGTTAACGAGAGTAACGAACGTAGCGGTAACGAGTGTACGAACAGCAGCGGCCTAGGGGACAGGAGCAAAGCTGTTGCAGAGGAAGCAATACTTTTTTGGCCATCGTCAACTGGTAAACTCGCCCCTCAATCCACCTGGTTAGTTAGTGTCTGCCCACGCGCAAGTTGGCGCGTGCCGAGTCAAAAAACGAAATCAATGGACCATATGCCACGCGTACAACGTCTTCGAGATACCAAACAATAGTTTCGGGAGTCTAGCCTGAACCAATTTAGCTGCTGGCGACAAGCGCCGGTTGGGGGCAAGTGGCAGATACCAAGCCGTTAGGGCAGCCAATAGTCTGTGAAAAATAAGCTAAAGGAGAACGTCACAATAGATAGTTTAAGGCTATTTTCAGGGGCGATTTTTCAGCCGTTAAACTGTAGGGCATGCTAACCGAATACGCTCATTGTTGCCCGCAGCTTGACAGCCCCTGAACCCGGCCTCTACCTAATTACAGTTCGTCATCACGAAAAGACCCCCAAGTCACAGTCACCCTTGGCGCTTCTTTCCCTTTCATAAGAATCGGGATTCAAACAGAAGCGACATGAGAAGACCCCTTCGAAGTGCCATTCTCTGGCTGGGGGCTGTGTTCATAGTTTGGCACGTGTTTACGTTTCTTTTCTCAGCTCACCCATCACAACCTGGCCACTCAACGCCTGATACGCAGCTGGCCTCCATAAAGACAAGCGGAGATGCCCAAAGAGCTGCGGCAATCGTGGACGCTTTTCGGTTCTCATGGGACAAGTACGAAAAATACGCTGCACCTCACGACACGTTAAAGCCAGTCACCAAGACATATGAGGATGATCGGTACCTCCACCCAAACTACCATAGCCCAAAGTTACCACGGAACTAACATCTAAACAGTAATGGCTGGGGTGCGACGGCTATCGATGGGCTGAGCACTGCCATTATCATGAATGAAGCTGTCATTGTCAACAAGATCCTACAGCAGATTGCGGCTACAGACTTTACTGTGACATCGGTGCCTGATCAGCCTATTTCACTTTTCGAGACCACTATCCGCTACCTTGGAGGCTTGTTATCAGGTGGGTTTCTTGAAGGACAAGGTCCAAGGCTGCCAGCTGACTATCCATCTTCGTACAGCCTACGACCTGCTATCCGGTCCCTACAAACATCTAGTCAAGCAGCCTCATCTTGTAAAGACTCTGTTAGAGGCAGCCGTGACTCTTGCAGACAGGCTAAGCATCGCGTTCGACACACCCAGTGGCATTCCTGACGATGAAGTCATCTTCAACCCGCAGCTTCGCCGATATGGCAACATCGACAACTCCATCACTTGCTTCGGCACCCTCGTTCTCGAGTGGACCCGACTGAGCGATCTGACGGGGAACCAGACTTATGCCGCCCTCGCCCGGAAAGCCCAGGCTCATCTAATCTATCCCAAAACAAACCAAGCCTTTACGCTTCCAGGTCTGGTGGGTACTTATGTCAAACTGAATAACGGCTACTTTGGGGATTATCAGGCTGGCTGGGGAGGTGGCTCGGATAGCTACTACGAGTACCTGATCAAGATGTATGCATATGATCCTATCTCTTTTGCTGAGTATAGGGATAGCTGGATTCTGGCGGCTGAATCGTCGATGCTGCACCTAGCGTCGTCGCCCTCAACGAGGCCAGACCTTACTTTTCTAGGAGAAATGCGCGGTAAAATACTCATCCCTACCTCAAGCCACTGTACGTTCACTCAGCAACACCCTGTTTCTATCTCTTAGGCATCGTTTCTGGGTATTAACTGACAGCAAACAGTGGCGAGCGTTTGTGGTGGCTCTTTGATTCTGGGTGGTCTACTTCTCCAGAACCAGACATTTATCGACTTCGGTCTCAAGCTGTCCAAATCATACTACGAGGTATATCGCCAAAGCCCAAGCGGAATCGGCCCAGAGCTATTCCGCTGGGTCGATGATGGCCGCCAGCCGATGACCAAACCACCCGCCAACCGTCCGCCATCGCAGAAGTGGGCTTCCTTTTATGAAACCAGCGGCTTCTATCCCACTAACCCCGAGTACATCCTACGCCCTGAGACCATAGAGAGCCTCTACTATGCGTACCGGGCAACTGGTGACCGGAAGTGGCAGGACTGGGCGTGGGAAGCGTTTGAATCGCTGAATAGGATGAGCCGGGTGGAAGGGGGGTATACGGGCTTGAGGAGTGTGATGAAGAAGGCAGACGACGACACGAGGCAGTTCATCGACAAGATGGAGAGTTTCTGGCTTGCAGAAACACTCAAGTACTTGTATCTGATATTCGCCGAGGACTCGGATCTGCACGTGAGAAGTGATGGACGGATCAAGTATGTGCTCAACACTGAGGCACATCCGCTGCTGGTGCGTCACAAGTAGGATAGCGGGCAGTCATCGATTCGAACTTTATTTGGCAACTATGTGATTCTCAGTAAATCATGCCTTGAATCCATTCTAGAATTATTCACTTGCTAGAATTGCTGGCCTGTACTTGATGTAGATTGCCCATTGGCTTTGCTGTGCGGGTGGAGCATCTAACTAGGCCCTTCTAGCCCGCCACTCCAGGCCACATTGGGTAAGGTGTAGTTCATTACTCCTTTTTCCCAAAGTACCTAAATAAGTTAACTCTTTCAATGCCTTCAACGTCTACAGTCCTCCAACTTTGCAGCTTTTGAGAGGTGCTACGTACACGGGCGGTTTGCACAGATATCTGCGGCCATGACCATATTCTCCCTCAGCACGCTATCGAAACCGGCAACAAAAAATTCTGCACATGTCGTGTTTTGGCTGTTTGCAGTTATTCTATTATATCAAGGATTCTCCGTCTTTTTTCGTCAGGAGCTCCCTTATGTCCACGTCACCGATCCTTCAGACACTACTTTTCCTCTTCTCCGATCTCATGGCGGTAGTCAATGTTTACCGCAGTTTAACGCTGCTTCAGTTATCGAACAAGCCGGGACTCTGCTTGAAGCATGCAAACAAAACTGCCCTTATCCCTCCCCAAGCCTTCGTATAGGGACCGTCACGGCTCACTTTGGCGAGCCTCAACAACAGTACCAAAAAGCGTTGCAGACCCATTTGATACATAGCCTAGTGCATGGAACACAGCTGGATGTCTTGTGCTCCCCCATTATCGATGCCATCTGGAACAAGCCTGCCTTTATTCTATCTCTGCTACTTGACGAAATGGTGAAGGCAGCGGAGGAACGCCTAGATTGGATTTTCTGGGCAGATCGGGATACTTTGGTTCTCGATCCCTGCCGACCTGTGTCGAGCTTCCTCCCGCCCGAGACTCGTCAACAACGATCCAAAGAAGATCGAAGAGCACAGAAGGACTTGAAAGATAGACCGCACTTAATCATCTCAAAAGACTGGAATGGTCTGAATGCTGGTGTATTTCTCGTCCGGGTAGATCGCTGGGCGATAGACTTCTTCAGCGACTTGCTCGCCTTCCGCCATTTTCAGCCGAACGTGTCGCTACCATTCGAAGAGCAAAGCGCAATGGAAATTCTCATCGATGAGCCTAGATATCGCCAAAACGTCGAAGAGGTTCCCAGCGTCTGGTTCAATGCCTATCCTGGAGACAGCCCAACAGAGTTTATGGAGCGGAAGAGTGAAGAGGGATTGGAGTATTATAACGCCAGACGAGGTGACTTTTTACTCCACTTTGCTGGCATCGAGGATAAGGACCAACTTGTCGATGAGTGGGCAGACATGCTTGAGCGGCAAAAAGGCCCGTGGCAGCCGCAGCAGATATTGCGAAATATCACAGCCAACGTCCAACGGATCTGGTCTGATGAGGGATATTATGGTTAGTGGAATGATGGCTGTGTTGGTGGGATTTAGACTTTGACGACTTGATAAATAGTTGAGGCTAAGTTACTTGTGTTAAAGTCCTTAGATAGATTAGTATTAACAAGACCCTGATGTTGACGGCTGCGCCGTCTCCTTAGGCATAGGCAAAGCTCGCTCGTCTGCAGGCTCGCTTTCTCTCTCTCTCTCTCTCTCTATAGCCCTTCTTTTAGCTCTCTTCCTTTGCTTTTTCTAGCTGCTCTAGCTGCTCTAGCTGCCCTGACTTCTTTACTTCCTCTTCTTCTTCTTCTTCCTCTTCCTCTTCTTATAATAGCTCTTCTAGCTATTATAACCCTTCTTTCTTTTTTAATTAGTTATATTAATCTTTATTAAGGGAATTAGTTATTTTCCCCTCTAGGGGGGCCTATAGCTAGCTAGCCTTTAATAGCTTTTTAAAAACCTTATTAAAAACTTTTTAATAAAGGGCTATTTAATTTCTTACTTTATAAGCTTTAGATTATAAAGTAGTTACTAGCTTTATAACTTAATAACTTTAAGTTATTATTAAAAAGCTAGGGCTTTTAATTAAAAATAATTATATTATATAATTTTTTCCTTTTTTTTAATTAAAGTTAGATTTTTTAATAAGCTTAAATAAGTTAATAT